>ML108431.1:90782-136091 GCA_003697995.1 Taxidea taxus jeffersonii
AAAAAAAAAAAAAAAGAAAGGGCTAGCTCTGGGAGGGGCGGTCTCTCCCCAGACAGCATTTTTTTGTGTATGTGTTTTTTTAAAACATGTCAATAGGGACGCCTGGGTGGCTCAGTTGGTTAAGCAGCTGCCTTCGGCTCAGGTCATGATCCCAGCGTCCTGGGATCGAGTCCCACATCGGGCTCCTTGCTCAGCAGTGAGCCTGCTTCTCCCTCTGCCTCTGCCTGCCACTCTATCTGCCTGTGCTCACTCCTGTGCTCTCTATCTGACAAATAAATAAATAAAATCTTTAAAAAAAAAAAAAACATGTCAATACATCATAAAATACAGAAATAAGGCAGCATATGTCCTGGCATTTCCTGGGAAATACAGCGGCTGGGCCTCAGGTCCCTGTGTAGGGTCTGGCTCAGTGGGCGCAGATCGGGGCATCAGAGCTGCCTGGACATCTGGGGGGACTGGGAAGACTCCCTCAGGGGCATCTCATGGCTACTTGCAGCTCATTTTATTTGGGAGAGGTTGGGAATTGGGTCTGCATGGTTCTCATCCTGACCTTCTGTCTGGGGCCAGTGTGGGAAGGCAGCCGCTTTCCAAGGGGTGCAGGTGGTGAGTCGGGGTAAGGCCATGGCTTAGAGGGTGGTGGTTGTCATGTACTGCCGCTGGGGTGTGACCCTGCCTGTGGAGCAGGCCGAGGGGACCTGCAAGAGCAGGGCCGACCTCTCCATCCCGGAGTGGGCTGCTGGGCGGGGTCCTGAGGACCCTTCCTGGCACCGTCCCAGCGGGAAGCACAGCCCCGTCAGAGCGGAGGGTGACACCCAGTTCGTTCTGGGGCATGAATTTGAGGTTGCCTCGGCTTTGTGTGGATTGGTCCTGATTGACCCTGTGTGTCCTCTCTTTTGAAGCAGACGGTCGATGACGAAGCGATGGCCGCATAAATGAAGATCAGGCAAGGGGAGAAGAACGATGCCCAAGGGTGGGTGCTCTAGAGCACCACAGCACGAAGACTTCTCCCTCAGCAACGACATGGTGGAGAAACAGACGGGGAAAAAGGTAATGCCCAGTCTGCCCTCCCCTCACTGACTCACCACTGCTGGCCTCTGGCTCTCCCTGTCCTTGTCGACATTGATCCAGGCAACAGCGACAGTGATCCAGGCAAGGTCTGGGCCAAAGACCAGCTTTTTCTTAAGGATGTGCTCATTATTCGGGAACCAAAGTGAAGCTTTCATTAGGGTTATGTGCAGGTTGCTGAGACAGTGTCGGTGTGGGCCCACGTTCTGGTCTGGGGGCTGCAGATGTCTGTCATGGTTTCTGGGAGATCGGACGTTTAGCCGTCTTGCCTTGTTCTGAGCAGAAGCACCGCTGGGGTGCACGTGCGCGCGCTCTCTGGCCGTGCACACGTCTGCGGTAAGAACAAGAGCGCTTCGTGCTCGTGGTGGGAGATGAGCTGGTCCTGCCGGCTTGTGCGTGGGGTGGCACTGCCCTTCACCTTTGAGGTATCCCTGTCCCCCGGGACGCCTGCGTGGCAGGCCACCCACGCTGTGACCTGTGTGAACGGAAGCTCCGTGTCAGTGCACCTGCTTTCTCTGCTGACGCCCCGGCTGGGTGGTAGGAGGGGACGAGTGAGTAGAGCCGTGCCGTGCCCTCCATCGGGTTGAGGGGAGACGGGGGCAGGTTGTGAAGGTCAGCCTGTGTGGGTGCTCGTCACAATGAGTAGGCTGCAGAGGCTCTGGTGCGTGGGCACCTGTGGCCACGTATTCTGTCCCACTTGCCTTGTCCCCCAGCACCCCGTGCCATGTGCAGGAGTGGGTAGGAGCCCCCACATGGAGCTGTGGGCAGGCTGAGGTTGCAGTTTTGGTGTGAGCTTGGGTGGGAGTAGCGTGCGGGTCTGGGAGGCCTGGGGGGGCGGCGGTCCGGCTGCGGCTTGGGATGACCGTGTGCTGGTGTGCCCACGAGGAGCGGGAGCCGCTGGGGACAGATGTGCCCTGGGTGAGCGCAGTAAGTCTTACCTTGGGATGCTTTCACACAAAACGGCCGAGCGTCGTTGGTCATCACGGTGGCCAGGTCCGAGTGTGGGTTTTCCTGGGGTTGGAGTCCCCACGTGTCCCTGTCTGCGCTGCCTTCTCTGCCTCCAGACCGGCTCCCCCGAGTGGGCAGGCAGCTGGGCCTCCAGACCGCCATGCTCCCAGCTCAGTTCTCCCCCCACACGAGCTGTGCGGAAAAGGCCCCCAGAGCTCAGCGCCTGCCTTGGAGGGGCTTCTGACCCTGGGCCCGCTCTGGGCCGCCCTGAGTTGCGGTCTCCTCTCTGAGCGGGGCCGTCACTGGACGGGACTGGCTGACGAGGGCAGCGTGGGCAGTGCGGGCGCGCTCGCTGCAGAAGCCGTGTGTGTTTGCTTCTTTCTCAAGTGAGGTAGCTCTCTACTCCCCTCAGCTGTGTGCCGCCCCGGAGGGACGTCTTGTGGGCCTCTGTCTCGACCCGTTTTGCTAGCGAGCGAAGCTCAGCAGCTGCCTCGAGTGAACGTCCTGCCCCAGCGCGGCCGCTCAGCAAGGTTCCCAGCCCGTTCTGCGCCGAGAGCCCCGTTGGAGCTGCTGTGCTGCCCGAGGCCGCCCCGGCCCAGTCCTGGCTCTGTTGCAGGTGTGGGTTTTCCCTGCACGGCTCGCGGGTGAGGAGCTGAGACTCCGGAGCTGTCAACTTTCAAGTGAAATAGGTCTCGTCTTGTAGTTCATTGCTTAAAACTGGGGTAAACCGCCCCCAGATCAGAGTACGCAGAGTGTCCACCGCCTTGGGAGGCCTCCTTACGGCCCCTCCCGGCGCCGTCACCGCAGTGGGGCTGCCCTGCTGGGCTCCAAAGGGGCTTCCTGTTGAACATCACCGTCCCCTTTGCTCTTCCTGCGGGCGCCGCCTCGCCGAGTGCGTTCCTCTGTGGGGGGACTTTGGGCAGCTCCCTCTGGGGGCACGACCATGCGTGCTGGCAGATGGCGTAGCAGTGTGTCCCTGAGAGTGCGGAGGCCGGCCTGCATCCTTGTCACACAGGCGGTGCGGCTGACCTCCGGGCCCTCGGGTGTGGTGGCCGTATGCTGGGCTCCTGTCAGTGTTTGCCCTTTACGGCTGGATCCGTGTGTGTTTTCTTCCCCGTGGATGTTCACACGGTCCCTGTCACTTACTGAACAGGGTCCGTCCATCTCCTCCCACCCCCCCGGCCCCACACTGTGTCACCACCGAGCCTTTGTCCCCAGGCAGGTGGGGCTGCAGTGTCTGCTCTTTGGTCTGAACCTTCGGCCCTTGGCCCAGGGCGGCCTCCAGCGACTGTGGCAATTTTCCGGTCCGCGTCTGTGGTCCCTCCACGTGGTTCTGCTCATTTTGGCCCTTTGCGCTTCCATGTGGGTTTTGAAGCTGGTTGGGCTCCACAGGAGGCCTGGGCGTTTTGATGGGACCCTTGTGTGCAGCTGAGTCTGCAGAGAACCATCCCGTCGGCAGTTTGGTTGGGTCGACCCGCGGGCGGGCGGGTGTGCTCCTCCTTTTTATTCGTCTCCGTTTTCTCTTGGCAACGTTCCGGCATCGTCTGGAGGCCGCAGATTGACGTCTTCTGTTAGAGTCATTCTTGCACGTCCCATGTCTTTTGATACTAACTGAAGTGATACGTGAACGTCATTTCCTGATTGTTTCTAGAAATCAGCTACTGGTCTCCAGGGGGGCTCAGCGGGTTAAAGCCGCTGCCTTCAGCTCAGGTCCTGGGATCGAGCCCCACATCGGGCTCTCTGCTCAGCGGGGAGCCTGCTTCCCACCCCCTCTCTCTGCCTGCCTCTCTGCCTGCTTGTGATCTCTGTCAAATAAATAAATAAAATCTTAAAAAAAAAAAAAGAAATCAGCTACTTTTCTCTAACCAGCAACTTCTGACTCACTTACTAACCTGAATGATTTATTTTTCACGTCTATACTCCTAAGCTCTTAGGGTGAGAGCTGTGTTCCCGCTCGGGGGGAAGGGGGGACAGAGGTCGAGCCCAGTCTGGTTCCTGTGTGTGTCCACGCGGTGGCTGCGCGCAGCAGTCCTGGCTGCCCCTGGGGGACACTCGGCGAGCTGGTGTGTCCCGGCACCTTTCTGACCCTGTGCGTGGAGCTTTCCGTTGGCGATGGGGCTGGACTTCGGATGCGCAGTAGTGAGGGTCCTGGCTGGTTCTCGGGAGCAGGGGTGCCGGTGGCGAGCGTGGGGGTGTGCTGCGCCGGTGTCCGAGCTCATACTTCTGCCTGCTCTGCCCCCTTCTTGTCAGCACTCGATGCCGCCAGTCTCGTTTCAGCCGCTCTGGTGGGGGCGCTGATCTCTCCTGCGTTTAGTTTGGACGATCTAGAAGGCGACCGCCTTCCGCGTGCTGTTTCCTTCGGAAAGGGCGGGGCCATCTTCCGCTCATTTAAAAACCCTGGTTTTGTTCTTCAGTAGCTGTGGTGACGCAGCTCTTTGGGGACCCCTGTCAGCTTTCAGCCACTGGAGGGGGCTTCGTGCTCCTGTGTGCCCAGAACTCTTGTCAGGGTCAGTAGGGAATTTTTTCACAGGTTTAGGCAACTGTTGGGTGACCATAGGATTTTCTTTCCTTTCTTGTCCTCATGTGGTGGGTCACTCTGGTTTCTGACCACTTGGTTACTTCTCTCACAGAAGCCTGTAGCGGGGCGTCGGGAGTGTGCTCGGGGGTAGGTGTCGGTGGTCGCTTGGGCTTGTGCGGCGGGGCTCTGCCCCTCTGTCAGGGCTGGGGTGGCCCGGGGCTGGCCCCGGCCGGGGACGTCCCTGGCGCTCCCAGCATCTGTGTGGCTCTGCCTTCCAGCAGCGCTGCCGCGGCGCACACCAGATGCCCTCGGAGCTGGCCGTGTGTTCTCGGTCTCCCTGGTCGTTTGGAGGTGCCTCCCGTTCGCTCCCGTGGCTGGCGGCGCCGTGGCTGGCTGTTGAAGCCGGAAGACCAGCGGGACCATGGGGGTGGGGATGGTGGACATGCTCGGTGCCGGCAGGTGTCCCCTCCCGGGAGCAGCCCGAGGGCCCCGGCTGCTGGGTGGGGGTACGGGGCTGGGGCCGTTCCGCGTTCGCTGACAGCTCTCCCGGGGAGGAGCGCAGGCGGCGAGCCCCTGGCGGGAAAGCAGTCCCTTCTGCCCTGTGGCAGGCTGTGTGTGTCCTGCCCGTGTGGGGTTCGTCGTGCACCCCCAGAGCCCCCTGCTGTACCACGGGCAGGACAGGGAGGCTGGGAGCGCTGCTCGGAGTGCACGGAGCCGGGGTGATGGTCAGAACTGGGCGGTCTCCACGGAGCAGCCCCCACCCAGGATGTGTTGTCAGCCAGCGCTGCAGGGGTCCAGGGCGTGGAGCACACCAGGTGCTCCTGCCTCCGCTCAGCGCTGGGTCCTTCATCATTTGAGGCTGGGGCTACCCCACCCTTGGCCTCCCGAGCTCTGTGCACGTCCATTCCCACAGGGGCCCTCCACAGCTTGTGTGGACAGCACTGGTCAGCGAGCGGCCTGTTGCTCGCTGTGCCCTGAGCCCTTCCCTCATCCTGAGTAGGTGCCAGCTTGTCATTCTGCACTTGGTGGCAGCGAGGCAGGCACAGGGCTGGGTGCACTTCGCCCTGGTCAGCATGTTGGTCAGGATGGGGCTGGGGTTTGGGCTTCTAAATCCTCACCCTCTAGAAGGGACCAGCCCTGAGACAAGACTAGGAAGGGGGTCATGGCTCCACCCAGCCTCCTGCACCAGGGGTTTGGCCTGCAGGGTCTGTCCCCAGAACAACCCCACAGTGTCATTGGCATGTGGTGATGTCGTTTGGGAAAGGGGGAGGCCCTTTCCCAGAAGGGAGGGATCTCGGGGAGGCCCAGGCACATGAGGGGCATTGGGCTCCTTCCATGCATAGAGGAGTTCATGGTGGAAAACAGACCTCCACCTGCCAAAGTTCCCTTTCTAAGGCCAGCTCTTGCTTTCCTCATTATTTAATCCTTCCCTGGGAGAGCCATGTTGGAGACAACTTGGGTCTCTCCTCTCGATACTCATGGGAATACTCGGGTTTCGGGATGAGAGGGGGAGCTGTGTGTGGGGCCGGAGAAAAGTAGAGGGAGTTGTGTGCTCGTGTGAGCCTGGTGGGTGGGCAGTGCTTCTCCCTGCCCAAGTAAGAGATGTGCTTTTCCCAGCACGTGAAGCGAAATCACAGTAAGCCTGAGGATTCCGAGAGCTCAGTCTGGGAATGATGTCTGAAAGCGCCATTTTCTTTTCTAGGATAAAGATAAAGTTTCTCTGACCAAGACCCCAAAGCTGGACCGCAATGATGGAGGGAAGGAGGTGAGGGAGCGAGCAACCAAACGAAAGCTGCCCTTCACCGTGGGGGCCAATGGAGAGCAGAAGGACTCGGACACAGGTACAGGTGCCGCCCCTCTCTCCGTACTGACCACCCCGGGCCATCGCCACCTACCAGACTTTTCTCTTCCACAGAAAGTGTCCTTGACGGCCCCTCCCTCAGGTGTCTCCAGACCCTGGACCCTGCCTGGGTTGTTAGCCCAGGGCAGGTGCCCCACTCCTCAGCCTCTCTGCGCCTGTCAGCTTTGCACCAGGACTCTGGGGAGAGTCCTGCTGGAGGCCTGGGTAGGTCTGGAGTGAGGTCTAAGAGCATCGTCTCTCTTGTTGATATTCGGGGTGACCGGTGCTGATAGAGGTACACAGAGAACTCCCCCGAGACTGCCGCACCCCCAGCACACGTAGCGGGGCTCCCAGTGTGTGCCCAGCTGCAGGCATGAATATGGGCTCCTCTCCCCTGAGGTTCCCAGGCCCCCTGTGCTCTGGAAGTCTTGCGCTACAGGATAAGCATGTTTTCCCTTAGGGCTGCAAAAGCACACACGTTAAATCCAGTTGTTTGAAATAAAAGCCAGAGGGAACTCTCACAGTGAGCAGGGGCCAGTGCTGTTCTCTGCCAGTGTGGTGGGGCCTGGGGGTGCAGAGCAGGGCCGTGAGCATGCGCATGTGCACAGGGGCTAGCGATAAACTTGGTACGTGCACTTTCGAGTTGATCCCATGTCAAGCAGCTCCTGGGGCCAGGCAGGAACCCAGCCTTTCTCCTACCATCCCAGACTGTCTCTCCTTCTTGAGCCTGGTGCTCAGGGCCCTTCCTGGCCTGCTGGTCCTCTGACCGCTCTGCAAATGTGTATGCCTGTCATGGGTGGGGCAAGAGGGGCACAGAATTCCCAGTGAGCCGTGGAACCTGGGGCGCACCCGCCACACCATGCTTGCAGCCATAGGAGCAGAGGCCCCGCCAGGATGGGGGTGTGGGGGCTTGCTGCACACGAGGGTCCGCGTCAGGTAGCAGGACAGTGACAGGGACTGACCCTAGATAAGCGTGTGTGAAAATTGGGAGAAATGGCAGAGGGAACAGCCTGGAAATGTGTACCGTGGCTTTTATCCCTGAGGCCGCAGGTCCCTCCCCCAGTGCCCTCTGTGGGTGCTCCCCATGCACACATCTGGTTAGTTAAAAGCCAGAGAAGTGCGCTTGGTTCTGCCGGCTAGCATATGATGAAGGTGTCATGGCCCCCAGGGACCCTTCACAGGGGTGTGACAGAGCCCATGGCTGCTCTGGCTGCGGCTGGCACAGTGGGCACAGGAAGGGGCAGGTGAGCAAGTAGGGGAGCCTCTGGGTACACGTGGACCCCGGGCTCCTGCCGGAATGGAGGGCCCCACAGAGATTCTGTGAGTCGGGCTTTAGGTCTGCGGGAAATCAGACTGGCCTGGAAACCCTCCCTCCTGTGTTCAGTGCCTCTAGCCATTCTGGTTGCAGAGGGCCTGGTTCTGCTGCTTGGTCATTGGATGGCAGGGGTCTAAGTTTGCTGCCCGGCCTCCGGGACGTTCCTGTAGATTCTCCAGCAGCCTTGCTTTGGGTTCAGGAGACCGTGGTGGGACTTCTTCCAGCGGAGCCCACTGGGGTAGGGCGGCTGCCCACTCTGCTCTGGTTGGTCGGGATTTCTTGGCGATGCCCATTTCGTTGTCTCGTTGCCTTCTTGGGTTTGTGTGTTTCCAGCAGGCCTTAAAGCATCCATCTCTTGATGGCCAGCATTTCAGCCAGAGGCTGCCAGGTGGGCTCACCTGGATCCACATGGTTCTCTGGGGTGTCCTTCCCTGCAAGTCGTGGCTCTGTGGGGTAGGAGGGAAGTGAAGAACGTTTTGAGCACAGTCCTTTCCAGGCAGGGACTGTGTCACAGTCATCTGAACGTGTATACGGTGCCTGCCCTGATGCTGTCACCAGCCTTTGGGGCCGGAGTCTGCACCTGGTCGGTCTGCTTGGAGCACAGCTGCACGTTCTCCTGTGGGTGTGTCACGTGCAACTCGGGGAGTGGGTGCTGGGGCCTGTGGCTGGGCCTGCGGGGACGGGACAGGGAGCAGAACACCTGTGCGGGCTCCAGAGCCCCAGACTCCAGGGTGCGCCGAGGGGTCCCCGCCGCCCTGCCCCCGCCCCTGCTCCTGCCGCGTCCCTCCGGCGCCCTCTGCTGGCAGCGTGCAGCCCTGTGCTCACGGAGAGGGGAACACTGCAGAAGGCTCCAGAACTCGGGGTTCCGTGTGGCAAATAGTGGCTTTCCTCAGCTGTGCCCCCCCGGGTGGGAGGAGGCCGCTGATGCTCTGCCCGGGGGCCTCCTAGCTGCCCGAGAACGTTACCCCGTTTCCTCGACCCCAGGAGGCACCCTCCGTGCGCGGTGCTTAGTCAGGATGGCGGCTGCCCGCGCGGCGCCCTGGACAGCTCGTCCTTCCAGAAGCTCCAGCCAGTGCGCGCCTCAGAGTGCGGCCTGCCCCGGCGGGCGGCGTGTGCTCGCGGCGTCTGGTCAGTCTGCGGGAGACGAGCCCCGACCCCCGGGCAGGCTCCTCCGCGGCTGCTGGGGGAGGCGGCTCCGGGCCGGTGGCCTCGGCCCCTGGCAAGTGCCGCACCGCCTGCCGCGTTGGGAGGAGAGGCACGTGCTGGCCACACTTCAGGTTCTGCTCTTATTTCTTTACATTTAAATTTTTTCTCAACTCTTAAACAAGTCTGTAAGGCAAGTTTAGGCCAGTTTCCGTGCACACCTGCCTGTGGCAGGCTCCTTCGGGAGCCTCCTGCTCGGGTACGGTCTCTGTCCCTTACTCTGGCGAGAGCTGTGCCATGTGCTACCCAAGCCACCAGGGTGGGCGCCGCCTGTCCCCGAGGCCACGTGGGCCCCGCTTCGGAGGGCTGCCCTGCCAGAGGCATCAGGAGCTGGCAGCTGCCAGGTCTCACTACCTGAAGGTTTCTTTGGAGTCATGAAAAACTAGGTTTTATCTGATGAGTAAGAGGCTGGTGTCCTATGCCTGGGTATTTACCAGCAGCGCGGACCTGTAAACCAGTCGTCCGCCCTGCCTTACGGGTTTGGGCCCGGCAGTCCTTGTTCTGCGAGGCTGGGTGGGGCCGCCTCTCGTCTGCGGGCCTCCACGGAACCGGGAGCCTGTGCTGCTGCGCGCCAGGGGACAGGTGCCTGATGGGGAAGGGCTTCTCTGCTCACCTGCTTATTCAGGGGTCACTGCCCTAGCCGCCGGGGAGCACCGCTGCGGTGGGAGCCTCTGGCTGGAGAGGGCACACGCCACCCACAGTGACCCCGTTCTCCGTCATTGTGCTCCCTAAACTGGAGTGGTTTCTTTCTGTACATACAGAGGGGAGCGTGGACTGGCCAAGGAAGGCTTTTTCTACTTGAAATTCCGAGTGTCCCCACGTGCAGAGTAGGTGGGAATCTGCGGGATTGTGGCTGTTCTCGGGGCCCCTGCTGTCCACACAGTGTAGGTGACCTGGGCCCTCAGAACCACCTTGGGTTCTGTGACTCACAGGGAGGACTCCCCGGACCGTGACTGATTATGGACAGGGTGCAGAGCAGACTCCACACAGGGAAGGGCACATGGGGCCGCCTCCAGGGAAGCTGGCTGTGGTTTCAAGAGCCCTCCTGGAAGAGCCTGGATGGCATTGTGGCCACTCCACCTGCTGGTCTCCCAGGGTCAGAGGCAGGTGGCGAGGGGCGGTCAGAGGCTCGTGTAGACAAGCCCAGAGCTGGCAAGATTGATGGCATGTTCATACATCCGTGCAGGTTGGGATATGGTTTATTTCATTTTATCTTTAAAAGTTCTCACTGTGCTTTGGTGCCTCGAAAGGCAGGGGCAGTGGTTGGGCGGCTGCATCGTGTGGGCCGTTCATGCTGGCATCGTTTCTTCACACCCTGGCTCCCTCCTCGGCCGCAGCAGTCCTCGCGGAGCTCTGCAGCACCTCTGGGGATGGGGCTGTGGTCACCCTGCTCCAGAGAAGAAGAAACGCAGCTCTAGA
Source organism: Taxidea taxus jeffersonii (assembly GCA_003697995.1). NCBI lineage: Eukaryota > Metazoa > Chordata > Mammalia > Carnivora > Mustelidae > Taxidea > Taxidea taxus. The sequence goes on from ML108431.1 coordinate 101,091, forward strand.
GCCACCCAGTTGCGGCCTGGGAGAAGGCAGATGTCAGAGGGACCCCAACCCCCCACCTTCTTGGGTAGAGGAGAGGAAGACCAGAGAAGCTGGGGCTTGCTGAAGATCCTCTGTCTTTATTGCACGACCAGTCGTGGTAACTTTCTGAAGGAGGAAGGAAGAGGCAGTCACAAGTGAAGCCTGAACGTCATAGTCCCCACGCAGGTTGTGTGGGAGCTTGGATCCTGGTCTTGCTGCGCTTGGAGAACTGAATGTGAGACTTGGGACAGAGACAAGCCCCCTTGCAGTTCCTGGCCTGGTGTGGATCTCCTGCGGCGTGTGGACTCTCCCACTGGAAGTGGTTCTTCGTGGACTTTTCACATCGGGTCACATGTCTGGGTGGAAGGCTTGCTCCTGACGAGGTGGGCCCCTGGTGCCCGGTGCCCAGACTGTCATCAGATCTCCCTGAGCTCTGCTTGGTGTCTCAGGGAGTGCTGCCATTGTACAGCCGGGCCACCAAATGCTCTCGTGGGCCATGCAGTCCCAGCAGTGCTGATGCAGAGTTAGGGTGGGATGTAGGGCTTAGATTTCCCTTCTGGGCAGTGTGGTGGCCTGTCTCCTGGAAGAGCCATCAGCTACAACAGCCTGGAAGTCAGAGATGGGGTCCCTGAGCGCGCCAAGTCCCCAGGAGTCTGGAACTGCGGGCGTTGGGCCACTGCGGGTCTGTCGGGACCACGGTTGACATGTCCACGAGCACCATACTTGGGACGCCTCGGGCAGGAAGAAGACCCCATCCCAGATGGGGCGAGGGGCTTTGGGAGGTGTCCCCAGCGACAGACCCCAGCCTCCCCTGTGCAGGCTGGGACCAGGTCATGGGGCACCCTGTGCTGCTGGGCACGCCTCTCCCTCCATCCAGTCCCAGACCAGAGCGAAAGCCAGTCCGCTCTGGAGAGACGGGCTTCCGTGCGGTTTCTGGGCCCCAGGGTTCAGACGAGCATGAGTGCCGGGTCAGAACCACGGAGCACGAGGAGGGGAGCCAGCCCCAGGGACCTCGCGTGTGCGTGCTGCATGGAGCACACGAACCAGCAGGTGCAGTAAAGGAGGGGCTGCCGGAGACTACCACGTGGGTGTTTAAAATAGGTAAAATGGGATAAACGGAAACAAAAACTACCAACAAAAGCTTCAGTGGACAGATTGTGTATGTGACTCCTTCCGTAGGCCATGAGGATTGTGGGTTGGTAGTTAAAACCACGGGAATTGCCTGGACTGCAGAAGAGAAAGAGCAAAAGACAGGAAGCAGGAAAGAGGTTCGGGGTGTCGAGAGAAGGCAGCCGGATGGTCCTGGGGAGGCAGAGCCCTTGGCGTTTGTGCAAGCCCTTGAGCGTGGGGTACGGCTTGCTGTGGGCAGAACACAGGCGGGTACGCACAGGCGAGCATGGGGATGGCATGGCAGGGACAGAGAGGGTGCTGAGGTGGCCGTAGAGGCCGGACCGTGGCGGCATTCCCGCCTGGTTCCAGGGAGGAAAGCTGCCTGTCGCCAGCCGTCCGGAAGCGTGGTGGCAGAAGCAGAGTCTGGAAGCCGATGTCCCTCAGAGCCCCACCCTGGGAAAGGCCCCACTGCAGCCCTGCAGCTGTGGTGCAGTGTTCCAGAAGGCCCAGTGGGAAAGGGGGTTACTGCTGGGACGGGCTGGAGGGCGGGGTCCCCTGCATTTGCCAGCTCGGGGCTGCTCCCGAGAAGGGGTGACGCGGCGCAGCGCCGTCGCCACGGACCACCACGAGCTCACACTGTAGAAATACCCAGTGGCGCCCTGTCCGCGTGCTGCCCTGACAGCGGCACAGGGGGACTGTCCAGGCTTCTGTGAAACCGTCACGCCTCCACCAGCCCCAGTCTGAGCACGGGGAACACGGCTGGGATGAGGGAGACAGACTGGACAGGCCGGACAGGAACGACCCCACAGGACACCGCAGCCCCGCTCTGGTCTTTGGGACGGTGGGCCCCGTGCTTCCCGAGTTTGATAGCTGGGCTGCCTTCTCTGGGCCCCTGCTGAGCCCTCGCAGCACCCAGGAGCACGTCCCCGCTGTGGACCTCGGCAGACCAGGGCCGCTCTGCAACTGGGAGATGGCGTCCGTTCTCCTTGGCTTCCAGCGGGACATTAGAGACACAAACGAGCAGATGCTGGAGGGGCCTTGTTTGGAGAGGTCACTGAGGATCGTGGCTCCTCCTCTGCTCTGCAGGGGCACCGCTCAGCGGGGGTGGGGGAGGGCACCCTGCTCCCCCTCTTATGGACCCCGCATCACAGGTACAGCTGCGTGGCAGCTATCATGAGGGGCAGGCAGGTAGGACTGACTCTGTGTTGCTGGGCTCCTCTGGCCAGAAGCCAGTGCTTCCTCTGGCCACGGCTTTCCTGGGCTCCCTCAGGCGAAGCCACATACAGCCCGGCTGGACTCAGGCTCTCTGGACGCTGGGAGCAGCAGATGCTGCTGGAGAGCCACGTGTCACCAGCAAGACATGGGTCTCTTGCAAGATGGGATTACATACATGTCCCACTTCCGCTCTGGGAGAGTTGTGTGGGAAGGTGGGCTGCAAGGCCCCTCCTACCAGGAGGGGGTGTCATTGCCTTCCGTGTCCCTAAGCATTTTCCAGCGTTGTCTAGGGCTCCTGGCCATGAAGGCAAGGAGGCCCACTGGGGTACGGTCCTCCCTGCACGCTGTGTCTCCACATGCTACACGTGACCTTATGGGCCTGGTGCTGTCGTGTCCTGCTCTGTGGTGTTGGGCACGGTGTGTTACTGCAGAAAGGCCTTTGGGCAAAAGGCCGGCGGCTTTCAGCTGCCACTCGAGGGAAGTGCGTCTCTTGCCTCTCCAGCTTGGAATGGAGCTAAGCCCGTATCATCACTTGTATCTGCCAGACCCTGCCTTGCCCCTCCCTGGGCCCACTGCAGCAGAGAGCAGGGCCTCTGGCTTTGTCCTCTGTCCCCATGACCAGGAACCCTCAGCACTGCACATGCTTCTCTGAGCTCTGCGTTCGTTCTCCCTTCTGCCGTTGGCTTTCTCCTCTGTTGGTGTCCCCTCCCCCCGGGGGGAGGCAGCAGCGACCTGAGCTGTGTATGCTCGGTGGGGGCACCTTGGGCAGGGGCCTGAGAGGCTCTGGTGATCCCGGGAGGCTGGGTGGAAACTGGGTCCAGACTGCAGAGCGTGGGAGCGTTCTAGCCCCCAGAGCCCTGCGTTGGAGACTCTGCACCGGCAGGGCCGTCCTAGAACGCGTCTCGGAGCAGTCGGCCAACGTGGACCTGCTGGGTTTGGGATCCTGTTTCTGTCCGTGTTTGTACATGGGAGCACGGCAAGGAGCTGCGCGTGGCAGAGTGAGGAGCGGAGAAGGTGCCCCCAGAGATGGCCCGTGGTGTGCTCAGCCGTGAGAGAGCTTTGAAACCAAGTGCCCCAACTTGGGCTCTGTGGCCCCTAGTCACTGCGGAAGTGTGGTGTAGCTTCTCGGGAGCCCAGGAGGTCCCGGGCTGCTGCTGAGCAGATGTTCACCCCGCATGGAGGCTCGCCCCGCCTCTGCCAGTGTGCAGGTGGAATGGGACGGCAGGCGTGAGTGGGGTCTGTGGTCACAAGGAGGAATGTTCTGGAATTTACTGCCTCTCTTGGACTATGGCTGGTGGGCGGGCTGGAAGCTGACTGGCCTGTGGTGCCTATGGTGCCCGGGGAGCCACGTTCCAGCACAGCACAGCACAGCTTTCTCAGGAAAGAGCAGCTCACGGGAGATGTGCAGTGCTGCACCAGTGGGGCTGGGGGTGCCGTCCTGGGGTGGGGCGGGCAAGCGGACAGGAGCCTGGCTGGCCCGTCTCTCCCAAGGGCAGACCCAGCCAGCCAGCCCGCCCTCCGATGCGCTGAGTGGAAAGCAGGAGGAAAGCCCCCCTTCCCCCCAGAGAAGAGTGTTAGGGGCCCGAGTCTCCCATGGTGACCCTTCTTCCCTGGCTGCAGTTTGCGCCCCGTGACCTAGAACGCCCCCCTGACCACCCCAGTCCCTTGCACAAGGCCCCCACTGCCACCCCCAGCACACACAGGGCAGCGTGGGGAGGGTCGAAGCTTCCGGTGGATCCCTAATTCCCGGCAGGAGGGGCAGCGTTGGCTCCTGGCTCGTGGAGTTCGGGGGTGTGTGTTCTCTCCCTCACCCCTGCCTCTTCTCGAAGCAGCAGCACCCCGTGCTCGTGCTCAGGGCTAGCAGGGTGCTTTGTCGCGGGTCAGACCGCCGAGGAGGTGGACACGGAACGGCCGAGCTGTTCCATCGTATCTGGTTAGTGCTCTGTGTTGATGCCTTTAGATGCCTCCAGCTCAGTCCATGTCGTGGTACTGCAAGGCTGGTTCGCTCCTCGAAGGGCCATGGCCTGAAATGGAGGTCCCTAGAAGCAAGAAGAAAGGTACAGTACTGACGAGTCGGCCTCGATCTGTTTATGTATTTCTGAACTGTGTTTGCATTTATACCTGCACTGTGTGGAGGCGGGACGGGGAAGGAGGCATCGGAGTGTGCACACACGTATTTAATGGACGGACACCTGTCCCGTGTGGACCAGGACACCGGTGAGGGGCCGTCCCGCCGCCTGGCGCGCGGCGGACAGCGTGGGGAGGCGCCCGAGCGCAGCGAACGGTCGGTGGGGGCCGAGGCGGAGCGGGCTCCGGTGGCCGATCACGCGGTGTCGAAACGGTCTCTGTTCCCGCTGGAGGTGATGCCGGGCGGCGCGGAGCTGCCCCATCCGCTCTGGCCCGTTCCCTGTGAGCTGTGCGGTGGGAGGCAGGGGCTCCGTGGCACCAGGGGAGGCTCGGGTTCCGAGGACGGGGCGGCATGAAATCTCCCCTGTCTCCACCGCCTCACAGAGAAGCAGGGTCCTGAGCGGAAGAGGATCAAGAAGGAGCCCGTCACCCGGAAGGCCGGACTGCTGTTTGGCATGGGGCTGCCGGGGATCCGGGCCGGCTACCCCCTCTCCGAGCGCCAGCAGGTGGCTCTCCTCATGCAGATGACTGCCGAGGAGTCCGCCAACAGCCCAGGTGAGCCCCAGGCTGCGGTAGTCCTGGGGATGGGCGCCTGCGCGGGGGCATCCCCCTTCCCGCGAGGACACCGCCCCGGTCCTAGAGGCTTCTGTGATCAGGGCTGCCCCCTGCTGACGCCCCCGCTCCTCCTGTCCTTGGCCTGCAGTAGACACAACACCAAAGCACCCCTCCCAGTCGACAGTGTGTCAGAAGGGGACGCCTAACTCTGCCTCAAAAACCAAAGACAAAGTGAACAAGCGAAACGAGCGTGGAGAGACCCGCCTGCATCGCGCGGCCATCCGTGGGGACGCCCGGCGCATCAAGGAGCTCATCGGCGAGGGTGCGGACGTCAACGTCAAGGACTTCGCAGGTGAGTGCTCGCAGGACGGGAGGCTGCGCCCCCGCCTCCAGGGAGCCCTCGGGGCTGAGCAAGCCACCTACAGGTCTCCGAGGGTGCAGCGGGGGTGGGGGTGCAGGTCCCACTCTCAGGCCGGTATAATTTGCCATTTCTGAGGAGGAGGAACCCATACTTTGGGGAATATTTCAAAGTAAGATCATTTTCTTGGTTTTCGTGATTTTAATGAGAATTGGGGAGTGTGACGCTACTGCCGTGGTGTGGGCGAGGGGTCTGCTTCTGGCAGATGTGGGCAGAAGCTGCCCCTCCCGGAGCCTGTCCTGTCCCTGAGGATGGCAGTGCGGCTCAGTCCCCACCCCCCTCCCCCGGGCCGGAGACAGCTGCACTTGATTTCCCTGAAGGGCCTGTGCCTGCGTCCAGGTGGCCCCGTGTATGCAGAGTCTTGGCGCCGCGCGGCGCTCCGCTGTGGTGGCCGCAGGTCCTAGCCCTGTTTGCGTGCGGAGACAACACAGACGAGCAGAGCAGTCTTCAGGACACACCGTCTAGGTTTTTCCCGCAGTCTTAATGGATCGTGGTCTGACCCACCCTTAATTTAGCACCTTTTTTAAAAAAGCAGTTTTCCTAGATCAGAATTTCCTGAAGTAATGCAGTTTGTGTTGATGTTTGCGCACTGACATTTGAGGCCTGGGCCGTGTGCTTCAGCGAGGGCGCTCCCAAGCCCACAGCTGTGGCAACAGGCTCCGTGTCCTCACCGGGCCTGCTCGGCCTCCCCCGGGTCGACTTCGTGTGTTGCCGGCTACGTCGGGCCGAGGCTGTGCTCACCGGCCCCTGCCGCAGCTGACCCTGCAGGGGCTCGTCTCCAGGATCGGCGGGTCCCTCATCACACAGCAGACAGGCCCCGGTAAAGGGCTTCCCGAGCCCCGCAGCGCTCCCGTCTGGGCGCCAGCACCAGCAGGGCCCCTGGAGGGTGCGGCCGCGGCTGGGGAGGTGCCCGTGAGGATTAAATGACATAGGTCCCAAGCGTCTGTTCCCAGGTTGGACGGCGCTGCATGAGGCGTGTAACCGCGGCTACTATGACGTCGCCAAGCAGCTGCTGGCCGCGGGGGCAGAGGTGAACACCAAGGGCCTGGATGACGACACGCCCCTGCACGATGCGGCCAACAACGGGCACTACAAGGTGGGCCCCTCCCCGCGCGCCCCCATCCCGTGGTCCCCGCCGTCCCGCACGCCTCCCCCCGCCCCCCAGCCCACTCTGTTGGTCCTGGGCCAGCACCTGGGTGGCCCCTGACCCCCTTGCAGCCTGTGGACGGGGCCCTGGTGTGGCTGGGCGGTAGCAGGTGAATGACCAGACCTGCAGGACGGGGGCTCCGGGCTGCTGCCTGCCCCGTCCTGGTCCCCGTCCTGCCCCTGGGGCGTTCGCAGTGACGCAGCGCTGAGGGGGCTAGCCCCGTGCATGGGCGGACCGTTGCGACCAGTCCGGGAGCAGTGAGCGCCCAGGTGCACAGTCTCCCCCAGAGGACTCAGCCCCCTTGGGGAGACGGTTGCCTCCAGGCCTGAAGCAGGAGATGCACAGAGATGGCGAGGCCCTTGCTGCGGTCACTGCCAGATCATCGTGAAGAGGCCCTGGCCAGAGACCGACAGTGGGCTGTGGCGAGAACAGCGCCTGTAGACCAGAACACACCTCTCCAGCCCCCTCGTAGCTGCCCTGCCCGGTTGCCTCTGGCATATGCCAGGGGACTAGCCGCGCGGAGCGTGTGATGAGTGGTTGGAAGGTGAAGTCAGCCCGGTGGGGGCAGGGGCTCTGAATGAAAAGACGCCTTCGGTGACTCGGAGAAATCCAGACGTGGGTTATGTACTTGACGGTAGGGATCATAGCTCACATTTTAGGTAAGATAAAGGCATTGTGGGCTTTTTTTTTTTTTTTAAGATTTTATTTATTTATTTGACAGACAGAGATCACAAGCAGGCAGAGAAGCGGGGAGGGGGGGAGCAGGCTCCCTGCTGAGCAGAGAGCCCGATGCGGGGCTCGATCCCAGGACCCTGGGATCATGACCCGAGCCCAAGGCAGCGGCTTTAACCCACTGAGCCACCCAGGCGCCCCGGGTTTTTTCTTTAAGGGTCCTTTCAGAGGAATGTACTGAAGAAGCTTATGAAATTCTTGGGATCTGCCCACAATAGCCAGGGCAGGGGCCTGGGGCGAGGGCAGGGGTGAGGTGAGGCTGCCGGTGAGCTGGTGGCCCACAGAGTGAGGAGGAAAGGGGGTGCCCTGTGAGTCTCCACTCTTCAGTAATTGTTACTGTGAAACTCCCACGGAATAGACCGGAAGTGTGGGGAGGGATACAGGGTCATGGCCCCCAGACAGATCCCTGCCTAGGTCCTAGGACCTCACACAGGAAGGGGACTGCACAGGTGGGGGTGAGCAGAGGATCAGGAAGTGGTGGCCTGGGATTATCCATGGGGGCGTCATGGCCTACAGGTCCCGAGTAGCAGAAACCCTTTCCCACCTGGCTCAGAGTTACCGGCAGAGGCAGGAGGGAGGAGAGCATGAGCGCAGCTTGCCCTGTGTTGTTGGCCTTAGCGGAAGGGGTGGAGGGATGCGGTGGCCTCCAGCAGTAGGGACAGCCCTCTGTGGGCAGAAAGCGGGCTCACGGGACCAGAGTCCCAGCACCGCAGAGGGCCCGGTGCTCATAGAAAGGAAGAGGCCACCACCACGCGCCTGTAGGGTCAGTGATGTTGGTTTCAGACTTGGAGGGCGTAGTGATCGCCGGAGCAGCCTGCTGGGTCCCCAGCAGCAGAGGCCACGGCGTCCTAAGCGAGAACTCGCGTGTGAGCCATGAGGCTGTCCTCGTTAAAGTTCTTCCCACGCTGTGTTCTCTGGCGAGAGCTGGGACTGGATTCAGGATTTGCGCTTGAGTCCAGGGAGCAGGCCGCCCGGGCACGGGAGGCACAGCCGCTGGGTGTAGACAGTTGAGCCCCATTTGCTTCTGTAGACAGTCGCCGCAGTGTCACCCTCGTGTCTGCCGGCGCAGGAGCACCCTAACCGTGTGAGAGCGAGCACGGAGGAGGTGATCTTGCTTCCTAAAGCAAACAAAAGTACAAAATAAACCTGCTTAGAAGCTTGGTCTTTGTTTCCTCTCTTCTGTCAACCCCCGCCCTCCCCACCCCCCAAACTCCTAGAACCCTTCCACGTCCACCAAACCCAGCCGGACGGCAGCTCATCCTTGGCGGCAGCAGGGGCGGGGCGGGGGGCGCGTGTGAGGCGTTTGGGGGACATGGGGACTCCGTGGACAGGGAGGAGGCCGCCCGCGGGCGCTGGGACCCGTTCCCTGTGGCGGAGAGCTTGGGAGGGGGGTGGGATGCCACGGGGCTCCTTCCTGCGGGAGAGGCTCGGGTCTGGAGAGCCCACCAGGCCATGCTGTGTGGCCCGGCTTCTGGTCCTTGGCGGGGTCGCGGTGGGGGTGGCTGTTGGAATGGGCTACCGTTTTACAAAGACGGGCATGGTAGCGCCCTCGTGTTCCTCAGGAAGCTTCCTCATGTGCCTGTCGCTGTTTTGTAGGTGGTGAAGCTGTTGTTACGGTATGGAGGGAACCCTCAGCAAAGCAACCGAAAGGGCGAGACGCCACTAAAGGTGGCCAACTCCCCGACCATGGTGAATCTCCTGTTGGGCAAGGGGACCTACACATCCAGCGAGGAGAGCTCGACGGGTCAGTGGCTGGGCGCCGCGCTGTGTGCCGGCCGGGGTGGGGGCGCGGGGCACGGGCCTCCCTGCGTTGCTGCAGCGGGCACGGTGGGCCTCCCGCCTCCGCGGCCGCCTGAGCCAACAGTCCTGCAGGCTTCATGCCTTAACGTGCCAGCCCGGCCTTCACACGGACCTCTTTTTGCTTGCCTCCCGCCTGTGGCCGGCCTCCGATTTTACTCAGTCCGACAACGGGCTGCTCCTCCCTTCCCTGCGCCAGGGGCAGCCTGGGCCTCATCTGCACCGTGCCGTCCCCGTGCGTGTTCTGGGTCGTTGCTGTGAGTCTCCTTCTGACTCTCCCTCCCTGTTCCCAGCAGAGAGCTCAGAGGAGGAAGACGCCCCGTCGTTCGCACCTTCTAGCTCGGTTGACGGCAACAACACAGACTCTGAATTTGAGAAGGGCCTAAAGCACAAGGCCAAGAATCCAGAGCCCCAGAAAACTGTGACGCCCGTCAAGGATGAGTACGAGTTTGACGAGGATGACGAGCAGGACAGAGTCCCTCCAGTGGATGACAAACATTTACTGAAAAAGGATTACAGAAAAGAAACTAAATCGAATAGTTTTATTTCCATACCCAAAATGGAAGTGAAAAGTTATGCTAAAAATAACACAATTGCACCAAAGAAGGCGGCTCATCGCATCTTGTCAGACACATCAGACGAGGAGGATGTCGGTGTCACCGTGGGGACAGGAGAGAAGCTGAGACTCTCGGCGCACACGATACTGCCCGGGAACAAAACACGGGACCCCTCCAATTCCAAGCAGCAGAAGGAAAAAAATAAAGTGAAGAAGAAACGGAAGAAAGAAACAAAAGGCAAAGAAGTGCGATTTGGGAAGAGGAATGACAAGTTCTGTTCGTCGGAGTCAGACAGCGAGTCCTCGGAGAGCGGCGAGGACGACGGGGACTCGGTGGGGAGCTCCGGCTGCCTCAAGGAGTCCCCGCTGGTGCTGAAGGACCCGGCCCTGTTCAGCTCTCTGTCTGCCTCTTCCACCTCGTCCCACGGGAGCTCCGCCGCCCAGAAGCATAACCCCGGCCACGCGGACCCTCACGCCAAGCACTGGCGGACAGACAATTGGAAAACCATCTCGTCGCCGGCCTGGTCGGAGGTCAGCTCTTTCTCAGACTCCACAAGGACGAGACTGACGAGCGAGTCTGACTGCTCCTCCGAGGGCTCGAGCGTGGAGTCGCTGAAGCCCGTGCGGAAGAAGCAGGAGCACAGGAAGAGGGGCGGCCTGCCCAGCGCCCTGTCTGAGAAGAAGAACTCTTTCCACGCCAGCGTGGACGGCGCCATCCCCAAGCTGGACAAGGAGGGGAAGGTCGTCAAGAAACATAAAACGAAACACAAACACAAAAACAAAGAGAAAGGGCTGTGCTCGGTCAGTCAGGAACTTAAGCTGAAAAGCTTCACCTACGAGTATGAGGACTCCAAGCAGAGGTCCGAGAAGGCCATACTTCTGGACAACGACGTTTCTGGCGAAAGCAAGGTGAAAGCCTTGAAGCACGACAGGGACCACTTCAAGAAGGAAGAGAGACTTGGCAAAATGAAGTCTGAGGAGAAGGAATGGCTCTTTAAAGAGGAGGTGGTCAAGGTTTCCAAGGATGAAAAATCCCTGAAGAGACTCAAAGACATAAGCAGGTCTTTCCGAGAAGAAAAGGACCGTCTGAATAAGGCAGAAAAGGAGAAATTAGTGAAGGAAAAGTCTCCAAAAGAGGAAAAGCTGAGGCTGTACAAGGAGGAGAGGAAGAAAAAGTCCAAAGACAGGCCCTCGAAATTAGAGAAAAAGAATGATTTTAAAGAAGACAGACTTTCAAAAGAGAAAGAGAAGACTTTCAAAGAAGAGAAAGAAAAACTCAAAAAAGAAAAGGTTTATAAGGAAGACTCGTCCGCTTTCGACGAATACTGTAACAAAAGTCAGTTTCTGGAGAACGAGGACACCAAGTTCAGCCTTTCTGACGACCAGCAGGACAGGTGGTTTTCCGAGCTGTCTGACTCGTCCTTCGATTTCAAAGGGGACGACAGCTGGGATTCTCCAGTGACGGACTACAGGGACGTCAAGAGTGACCCTGTGGCCAGACTGATCCTGGAGACCGTGAAAGAGGACAGCAAGGACAAGAAGCGGGAAAACAAGGGCCGTGAGAAGCGAGACTATGGGGACAAGCGGAGCGACAGAGACGCTTTCTTCCGGAAGAAGGACAGGGACTGTCTGGACAAGAGCTGCGAGAGGAGGAAGGAGCAGATGGAGAAGCACAAAGGCGGCCCCAGCTGCCTCCCTGACAAAAAGAGGAGGGAGTCCGCTGAGGGCGGACGGGACAGGAAGGACCTCCTCGAGAGCACCAAGGAGCGGAAGGACAGCAGGGCCAAGCCCGAGGAGGCGCACCGGGAGGAGCTGAAGGAGCTGGGCGGCGAGGCGAGCTTCAAGGACAGGCCCGACTGCGACTTCGGGAAGGGCCTGGAGCCCTGGGAGAGGCTGCACCCCGCCAGAGAGAAGGAGAGGAAGGACAAAGTGAAATCAGAGAAATACAAAGACAAGTCGAGTGACAAAGATAAAAGCGAAAAATCTATCCTTGAGAAATGTCCGAAGGACAAGGAATTTGACAAATGTTTTAAAGAGAAAAAAGACGCCAAGGAGAAACATAAAGATCCGCACAGCAAAGACAAGGAGAGGAAAGCACCTCTCGACCAAGTGAAAGAAAAAAGGGAGAAGACTTTCCCTGGGCTTCTCTCCGAGGACTTTCCTGAGAAGAAGGACGAGAAGAAGGGGAAGGAGAAGAGCTGGTACATCGCAGACATCTTCACCGATGAGAGCGAGGACGAGAAGGACGAGTACGCAGCCGGCGGGCTCAGACCCGCGGAGGCCGGGGATGCGCCACGGGCCGATGGGCCCCCGGATGCGGACCGGCCCCGGAAGCACTCCGCTGAGCGGCAGCACTCGGAGAGGCAGAAGGACCGGGAGCTCCGAGAAAAGAAAAAGGAGAAGGGAGTCCCAGAAGGGGGCAAAGACAAGAAAGTCCTCGAGAAGCACAAAGACAAGAAGGATAAAGACTCTGCCGAAAAGTACAAGGATAGGAAAGACCGGACGTCCGTCGACTCCACTCAGGAAAAGAAGAACAAACAGAAGCCCCTGGAGAAGGTGGAGAGGAAGCCGCCTGCTGAGGACAAGGCCAAGAGCCGGCACCGGGAGAGGCCGGAAAGGGAGCACTGCCGAGACAGGAAAGCGTCAAGGAGCGCGGAGGCCGAGAAGAGCCTGCTGGAGAAGCTGGAGGAGGAGGCCCTGCACGCGTACAGGGAGGACTCCAACGACAAGGCCAGCGAGGTGTCCTCGGACAGTTTCACGGACCGCGGGCCGGAGCCAGGCCTCAGTGCCCTTCTGGAGGTGTCCTTCACGGAGCCCCCAGAGGAAAAGGTCAAGGAGAAAGAGCGGCACAGACACTCTTCGTCCTCATCCAAGAAAAGCCACGATCGAGAGAGAATCAAGAAGGACAAGTCCGAGAAGAGAGAAAAGAGTGACGATTACAAGGACTCTGGCGGCAGGAAAGACCCCAGCCAGTACGACAAGGACTTCTCAGACGCTGATGCTTATGGGATCCCGTATGGCTCGAAAGCCGACACGGAGGATGGGTTAGATAAAGCCATCGAGCTCTTCTCCACTGAGAAGAAAGATAAGAACGATTCTGAAAGAGAAACCTCCAAAAAAGTAGAGAAAGAGCTGAAGCCCTATGGGTCCAGCGCCACCAGTGCCCTCAAAGAGAGGAGGAGGAGGGACAAGCACCGGGAGAAGTGGAGGGACGACAGGGACAAGCACCGGGACAGGCACGGGGACGGGCTCCTGCGGCACCACAAGGACGAGCAGAAGCCTGTGGCCAGAGACAAGGACAACCCCCCAAACCCGCTCAGAGACAAGTGCCGGGAGGAGAGCCTGAAGCTCAGCGAGACCAAACTGAAGGAGAAGTTCAGGGAAATCCCCGAGAAAGAGAAGGGAGACCCAGTGAAGGTCAGCAATGGAAACGAGAAGCTGCCAGTGTCCAGAGACCCGGGCAAGAGAGACGCCCGGCCCAGAGAGAAGCTTCTGGGGGACGGTGACCTAATGATGACCAGCTTCGAGCGCATGCTGTCCCAGAAGGACCTGGAGGTCGAGGAGCGCCACAAGCGGCACAAGGAGCGGATGAAGCAGATGGAGAAGATGAGGCACCGGTCCGGAGACCCGAAGCTCAAGGAGAGGACAAAGCCCGCTGAGGACGGGCGCAAGAAGAGTCTGGACGCGCCTCCCAAGAAGCCACTGGCGCCGGACCCTGCTCTGAAGGACAGGAAGCCCAAGGACTCAGCTCCTGCTCCACCTGGCGCCGAGAACAAGCTCCACCCGGGACCAGCCGCGGACACGAGGGACTGGTTGGCGGGACCGCACATGAAAGAGGTCCTGCCCGCTTCTCCCCGGCCTGACCAGGGCCGGCCCACCGGGGTGCCCACACCCGCGTCCGTGGTGTCGTGCCCCAGCTACGAGGAGGCCATGCACACGCCCAGGACACCGTCCTGCAGCGCCGACGACTACTCCGACCTCATCTTCGACTGCGCAGACCCCCAGCCCGTGTCCAGCACGTCCGCCAGCGCCTGCTCCCCCTCCTTCTTCGACAGGTTCTCCGTGGCTGCGAGTGGGATTTCGGAGACGGCGAGCCAGACACCTACGAGGCCACTGTGCACAAGCCTTTACCGTTCAGTCTCTGTGGACATCAGGAGGACCCCCGAGGATGAGTTCAGCGCCGGGGACAAACTGTTCCGACAGCAGAGTGTCCCCACCGCGTCCACTTACGACTCACCAGGGCAGCACCTGGAGGACAAGGCTCCTGGGCCCCCAGGTCCTGCCGAGAAGTTCGCCTGCTTGTCTCCGGGGTATTTTTCCCCGGACTATGGCATCCCCTCCCCCAAAGCGGACGCCCTACACTGCCCGTCTTCGGCCGTGGTCACCGTCACCCCCTCCCCAGAGGGTGCCTTCTCTGGCTTACAAGCAAAGTCCCCCCCTGCACACCGAGATGAGCTGTCGGCCCCATCCATGGAGGGAGCCCTTCCCCCTGACTTGGGCGTCCCTCTGGACGCCACTGAGGCCCAGCAGGCCACTGCCGCCATCATCCCCCCAGAGCCCAGCTACCTGGAGCCGCTGGACGAGGGGCCCTTCAGTACGGTCATCACGGAGGAGCCCGTCGAGTGGGCGCACCCGGCGGCCTCGGAGCAGGGCCTGTCCTGCAGCCTGATGGGGGGCACCCCTGAGAACCCCGTCAGCTGGCCTGTGGGGCCGGACCTCCTGCTTAAGTCCCCCCAGCAACTCCCTGAGTCCCCGCAGCATTTCTGCCCCAGTGAGGCCATGCACCCTGCTGCCGCAGGGCCCTTTGGGGCCACAGAGCCCCCTTACCCGGGCTCCCCTGACTCGTACCCTCTGTCGGCCTCCGAGCCTGGACTTGAGGGCGCGAAGGGTGACGCAGCGGAGGCGGTCCCGGCCGCTGTCTCCGCCCCAGAGGAGTCAGCTGCCTTTGCCCCCGCCTCCAGGCTGGAGCCTTTCTTCACCAACTGCAAACCGCTGCCAGAAGCACCCCCAGACATGGCCCCAGAGCCGGCGTGTTTGACCACCGTGACTCAGGTGGAGGCTCTGGGGCCCATGGAAAGTAACTTCCTGGAAAATGGGCATGATCTGTCGGCCCTCGGCCAGGTGGAGCCAGTGCCCTGGCCTGACGGCTTCCCCAGCGCTGAGGACGACCTCGATCTCGGGCCCTTTTCGCTGCCAGAGCTTCCCCCTCTTCAAACGAAAGACGTTTCTGATGTCGAAACAGAACCTATAGAGGAGACTGCTCTCGTTCCTCCGGAAGAGATCCCCCCGGGGCTCCCTGTGGTCCCAAACGGTGGGGATGGCCCTGTGGCAGCCGCCGAGGACCAGCCTGTGGTGCCTCCTGACCAGGGGGCTCCCCAGCTTCCCACCGAGCCGGAGACCGAGCCCCCCGAGGAGCCCAAGCCAGATGCCATGTTGGAAGCTGCGGTGGAAGGGGGGGCCATATCGGAGGCGAGGGTCCCCGAGGACTCCGCCTCCAGCCTGGGGCCCTCAGTGGCGCCCCCCGAGGAGCAGCAGCCGCCGGGGAGTGGAGAGGAGGAGGCCGAGGGCCAAGATCCGCCGGTTGCACCCCACGGCGTGCCTGACACCCCCAGGGACGGCTCGGCCCAGGCGCTAGCGGCAGACGGGGCTGGCCCCCTCGATGGTGCCGGTCTCGACGGACCTCTGGGTGGCGTCCAGCCTGACGTGACGGAGCCAGAACCCAAACCTGCAGCCGAAGCCCCGAAGGCCCCCAAAGTGGAGGAGATCCCTCAGCGCATGACCCGGAACCGGGCCCAGATGCTGGCCAACCAGAACAAGCAGAGCTCACCGCCCTCGGAGAAGGAGCCCGCGCCCGCACCCCGCGCCAAGGGCCGCTGCTGTGAGGAGGACGACCCACAGGCCCAGCACCCCCGCAAGCGCCGCTTCCAGCGCTCGAGCCAGCAGCTGCAGCAGCAGCTGCACACGTCCACGCAGCAGACGCGGGAGGTGATCCAGCAGACGCTGGCCGCCATCGTGGACGCCATCAAGCTGGACGCCATCGAGCCCTACCACAGCGACCGGTCCAACCCGTACTTCGAGTACTTGCAGATCAGGAAGAAGATCGAGGAGAAACGCAAGATCCTGTGCTACATCAGCCCTCAGGCCCCGCAGTGCTACGCCGAGTACGTCACCTACACGGGCTCCTACCTCCTGGACGGCAAGCCGCTGAGCAAGCTGCACATCCCCGTGGTGAGTACCGCCCTGCGGGACCGGCCCCCGGCAGAGGGGAGCACGGCCCCCCGCCTCTGGAGAACCGGCGCCCCGGGCTCTGTGAGCGCCCTCCGTCCTCCCCCGGCCCCCCACCTCCTGCGCCAGGTGCACCCATGCAGCCCCACCGCTTCCTGCCGCCGGGGGCCCTCCCGCGGCCCCTCTGACGCTCTCCGCGCTTCGGTCCTGCTTCCCGGTGGCCCCGCGTTGCTGACGGGAAGCCAGGCCTCCGTTCCCCTTACGCCTCTTGCCTGAGACATCCTTCAGGTGCACCCTTCGTGGGGCTCACGGCCTCCTAGGCCCCCAGTCCCACCTGTGGGCTCTGCACCCAGAGCCTCTGGTCCCTTTCATCTCCTCCGTTCCCTTGGCCACCCGATCGTTCTCCATTGGCACCTAGTGACCCTGTGTCTGTGTACGCCCCTCCCAGCCCCCTCGAGTCCACATCTGGGCCTTCGGGCACACGTCTTGGTTCTCCCTGCTTCTCCTATTGCACACCCTTCCCCTGGGTGGGCTTCTGCCTTCCGCTAGTGCCGCAGAGCCAGAGTTCAGCCTGCCTTTGCTCACTCACAGCCGGCCTGGCCTGCCCCCCAGGTGTAGCCTGTCCACACCACGTGCAGGTGACTTGCTGCCTTTTCTGGGGGTCCGTCCGGAGGGGGAAGGATCACACTTTGAAGAAAAGCCAGAACTTGTGTTTTATACCATGAGGCCCTTCTAGGGAAGGCCCAGGCACACAGCCTACAGCACCAGTCTCGGGGACCCCTCTCCCGTGGTGGGGGTGGGGGTCACGTTAGACGCGTGTGCTCAGAAGGTGGACGTCTGAGCTGGCTGTCCACCGGGACTGACCTCCAGTGTTCTCCGACGGAGGACCTCTGGCTCGGAGCGCCAAGCTGCAAGGGCAGGGCAGCAAAGGCCCCGCGTCTGGGCCACCCCTCCCCCACGCGGCCCAGGGCAGCACTTGGGCTGGGGGTGAGGGCAGCTAGCTTTGAGCCCAGCAGGATGTCCCAGCCTGGCTCTCTCCCTGGGCAGGAGACCGAAGCCGCCTTGCCCTGCAGGTCCCAGGGTGGGGAGGATGAGCTGCTTGGTCTCGTCTGGGGCGTTAGATCCTGAAGAAATCGGCTTGGGATCTGGGCTCAGTGAGACAGCTTCGTTGCCGTTTTTGTTTAAATTTTAGTTTTCAAAATAGAGTACCGTGAGCATCGCGGAAAGTCTGGGGTCACAGGTTTGTGTAAGTTCTGCTTGCGTCCTGCTGGGTCTCGCACCTTCCTTTCCTGGAGACAGCCAGTTCCCTCCCCATCGCCGCCGTGGGGCACCCAGGCCACTGGGGTGGGGGCGCATGCCGGGGCGGGCTCACAGCCCCACCAACCCCCGCCCCCCACGGTTGCAGATTGCACCCCCTCCTTCCCTGGCGGAGCCGCTGAAGGAGCTGTTCAAGCAACAGGAGACCGTGCGGGGAAAGCTGCGTCTGCAGCACAGCATCGAGCGGGTAAGGGGGCTGTGGGCGCGGGGCCTCGGGCTGGGGTGCGTCTGGCCCCCCGGAGGCCTGCCTCACCCCGCTCCTCTCCTGCAGGAAAAGCTCATTGTCTCCTGCGAGCAGGAGATCCTGCGGGTTCACTGCCGGGCGGCGAGGACCATCGCGAACCAGGCAGTGCCGTTCAGCGCCTGCACCATGCTCCTGGACTCGGAGGTCTACAACATGCCGCTGGAGAGCCAGGTGGGTGCGCACGCGGTCCCGCGGCCGGAGACGGGCGGGGGCGAGCAGATGGCAGCACGTTCTGTGCGGGTCCTCACGGGCCTGCGGTCACTGGGCTGGGCAGCCGTGAGTGTCGGTCGTCACTCGGATCGTCCTAGAAAACAAACGTAATCAGGATGTCGTGTCCCCCACACCCCGCCCCCGCCAGCCGCTGCGGCCCGGGACTGGCCTAGGGCAGGCCCTGCCGGGAGCTGGGGCGCCACAGCTGAGGGCCAGGAGGGGTCAAGCACGCAGCCACCCACCATGGCTGTGCCTCCATCGCCCTGCTCTCCTCCCTGTGCTGTGGTCATGGGACGCCCCCCGCCCCCCGGGATGTCTGGAGTGCCCGTGCCTTTCAGGGGCCTCAACGACTGGTACCTCCCACCGGTGGCCTGTCCGTGGACTCCGGTGTCCCCGCTCCGGCCCCTGCCACACTCAGGCATGGGGTCAGACTTTGTCAGGGGTTTGCTCCGCAATCGATACTCTTCCCTGACAACCACCGTGACTTTCTGAAAACCACCCAGAGTGTCGTTTGGGGCCTGCTGCCCCCTGGGGACCCCTGTGCCCCGCAGGCCAGCGTGAGCTCCCGCGGCAGCCCCAGGCTCAGGAGCAGCATTCCCGGTTGGCTGTGCAGACAGAAGTGGTTCGGGGATTTCTTTTGATGAGGATTTCCCATGCACTTATGTACAATCTTTAGAACTCGATCTTAAAGATTTGCCTCATCATCGAAGCCTGGCTGTCAGTAGAGTGTGCAGCCCTTCCTGTCAGGGTCGTGAGTTCGAGCCCCACATTAGGCATGAAGCCCACTTAAAATGGAAAAAAATTAAGTTTCCCTATTAACCTGCTGTCTGAAGCAATGCAGTGGTCTGTGAACCCTAAAACAGACGACGACTACAGGAATCTTCTGCATCTAAAACGCAAGCATCTTGGTGACTTCCTGAGCTGCTGCTGAGAGGGAAGGCGTGTGTCTGGTGTGGGGCCCGCGGCCAGCTCCCCGGGGGCCACCCATGGGGCCGAGGGGAGAGACTCGCACGAGTGATGGCCACGCAGGAGAGCCGGATCGCGGGGCCTGTGAGAGCCGCCCCCCAGCTGCCCCTCCGGCCCAGGGCTTACCCGCTGTGGGCCCGTTCCTTGGCCGCGAGTGCTGCCGTGCTGAGGACAGGGATGTCAAGCTGGTACTCCCTGCTGCGTGAAGCCACCTCCGGCCTCTCACGGTCCTTTTCACAGAAGAAATGGAAGCATAGGCCTCTTCTGGCTTGACCGTGCGCCTCCGTGCGGTCCCCAAGGGCCATGGCGCCCCGCACGCACAGCCCGGCCCTTGCAGCAGCCTCCTGGGGGTCGGGGGAAGGGGGGATGCGCCAGGAGGGTCGTGCTGGTCCGGCCCGGAACACGGTCGCGCCTGGGGACGGTGGGGCAAGGCTGCGGCTCTCACCGCGCGGGAGGCGAATGCTGGCTCTGACCCTCGCGGTGTCCACATCTGCGCGCTCTTCTTTAGGGCGACGAGAACAAGTCCGTGCGCGACCGCTTCAACGCCCGCCAGTTCATCTCCTGGCTGCAGGACGTGGATGACAAGTATGACCGCATGAAGGTGAGGGCCCTGTGCCCCTCGAGCTGCGCCTGGGCTGGGGGTCCCGGCAGGTGTCGGGGGCGGGGGGGCGGGGGGGGCTGCTGCTGGGTCCCCTGTTTGGAAGTGGCAGTGTCGGACCCTCCGAACCCAGCGGAAACTCTCAGGGAGCCGAGGTCTCCCCGCCCCCATGTTGCCTCCTTAGAGTGTCTTCCCTCCTGTCCAGGTGTGCGGGGAGCAGCTCCTGTCACCAGCTGGCGGTCAGACCTCTGTGGGACCCCACCTTGAGCCCTCCTCAAAGGTCACAGCACACACCCAGCACCACTGCTCTGGACGTGCCCAGTGCAGCAGGCAGAGGATGGGTGGGAGATAGAGAAAGATTAGCAAGTAAGAAGCACGTCCTCACCCGCAGGCGCTAGGGTCGCCACCTGAACGACCGCACGCCGGTTAGAGTCGCCTCTAGGGTCAGCGCCACCCCGGGGAGCTCGGGAGGCAGGGCCCAGAGGGCCGTGCCCGCTCCTGTCCTAGAGCGCTGGGGGGCGGGGGCGCCTGCGGCGCGAGGAGACCGTGTCGTCCGGGTGCCCGCCTTCCCTGCGGTCCCCCCCGTCGCGGACCCGTGGCCGCGGTGTGGACGGAGCGCCCGGCGCAGAGAGGAGGGGCCCGCACGGTGTGCCTGGCCCCGGGGACGCTCCACAGTCACGGCGGCCAGGCCGGGGGCTGCGCGGGGCAGGCTTTCCCGGAACGAGAGGGGTCGTCTTGACTGCGGCACAGGGAGGCGGTGCGCGCCAGCACCCGAGTCTCACGCCCGAGACGCACACAGCTTCCAGGCCAGGGAGAAAAGGGTGACTAGGGGAAGGACGGAGGCCCGCCCGGTGGGGCTCCGTCGGTCGAGCGTCCGACTCTTGGTTTCGGCTCAGGTCCTGGTCTCAGGGTCGTGGGACGGAGCCCCGCGTGGGGCTCCTGGCGCAGCAGGGAGTCGCCGTGGGGGTCCCTCTGCCCTCCTGCCCCCCACCCCGCGCGTGTGCCGTGTTCTCAGATACGGTCTTGAAAAGGACAGGAAGTACGCCGCGAGTGCTTGGAGCCGTGGCTGCCACGCCGCAGCCCAGGTGGTTTGCTTCCAGAAGACTCGGATGGGGGAGGGTTCGCAGCCGATCCCCACAGCACCCTCGAAACCGCGTCATTTTAAGGCAGATCCGGCACTGACGCCCCACGCGCCGTGCTTCTGTGCACGCCGGCGGGGCGGCGGCGTGTCCGTGTGCACACGCACCCTCTGCTCGCCCGCCACGCCTGACCCCACGCCCCTTCCTGCCGCCTTCGGCCCTGTCCCCCTCGGTGACCCCCCCAGAGATGCGCTTCCGGCTCTCCCGTCACCCGCCGCACACGGCACACAGTGCAGGGACCAGCGCGCTCACAGCGGGCCAAGTACTAGGGTGCCGCGATATTAAACGCCTCCGACCCTAGGTGTGTTTTTTGGCGCCGCTCTGGCTCGGTGGGTAGAGCATGCGACTGCTGATCTCGGGGTTGTGAGTTCAAGCCCCACATTCGGCATGGAGCCTACTTAAAAGTTTCTTTCCATTTAAAAAAAAAAAAAAAAGTTTTTTTCCAAAAAGGCGTAATTTGCGTTGCAGGTGAAACGGAGACCACCAGCCCTAAGCGATTGTAAGATGAACAAAGTGAAAAGCAGCCACCACTTTTAATTCGAAGCTGCTGGGAAACCAGGGGTTGGGGCACTGCGGGGATGGGGACAGATGCCCGTGCAGTCAGCAGTGCCGGCCAGCTGCACGGTGCTGGGGGCGCTCAGGTGACCCGCAGCGGGGACTAGGCCCCGGGAGCCGGCCTCGCTTGGGCGGCTGTTTGGGGGGTTGCGGTGCCGGGCTCATGCCTCTGCTCCCCTCACCTGCTGTGTCTCCCGCGCAGACGTGTCTCCTGATGCGGCAGCAGCACGAGGCCGCGGCCCTCAACGCCGTGCAGAGGATGGAGTGGCAGCTGAAGGTCCAGGAGCTGGACCCCGCCGGGCACAAGTCCCTGTGTGTGAACGAGGTGCCCTCCTTCTATGTGCCCATGGTCGACGTCAACGATGACTTCGTGCTTCTGCCGGCCTGACACACGGCGGGACGGCCGCACAGGACACAGGCGAGGGCCACACGCATCTGCCGGCGCTGCTGCCACGTCCAGCCGGTGGAGGGAGACCTGGTCCCTCAGGTGGGGACGCCCGGGGAGAGACCCCACACTTGGCCCCCTGGAGCGAGGCTCTTTTAAACCAGAGACCGCGGGAGGCCGAGGAGACCTCGGGGACGCCGATGCGGACTTGGCGGCCCGGGACTCTGCCCTCCCGCCGGCTGCACGGGCATTTCGGGTGGTGCAGAACCGAGTGTATTTTTTAAAATTTCTTGCTCCATTCTGATCAACTAAAAGAAAATGAAGGCGTCCACGCCTCAGACACCGCGCCCTCCAGGCCGGAGGGTAGGGAGAGCCCGGGCCTCGGCCGGGCTGGGACGCGGTGCAGGGGGAGGCCCAGCCGCCCGCCCGCCCGGCCAGGACTCGGAGGCAGAGCCAGGACTCGGGTTGTGTTTTTAATGGGAGTCAAATCCACGTGGTTTGTATATTTTTTCCTTTAATCTTGGGCATTTTGTTTCTCTTTCTGAGAACATAACTTGAAACACTACAGAGCCAATAATCATATAAAAAGTGTACCCGGAAACGCTGTACAGTTTTATACACACTCACAATGTACTTTTGCTGCCTTCTAGATAATTTATTTTGCAACACATTACTGCACAGTTGTAAATAACTTCTGTACTGTAACATCACTTCAGTTATGTGTAAAGAAATAAATAAATTAATTAAATGCTCTTTGTACACGGCAGGAGCCTCTCCAGGAGGGGCCCGCACACAGGACTGAGCTGAGGGGTCGCTCTGCGTCTTCAACTGTTTTCTACGCAATGGTAGCTTTTGATTTTGAAACACTTGATTTTCCCTCCTTTCCTGCACGGCCCACCAAGCAGCACAGCTCACCAGGGAGGGGGGGAAGCTGGGTGAGTCCCTGTGCACCCAGACCAGGTCAGGGAGCACAGGAGGACAAAGGCCTGACAGGATCCCTCTCGCTGGCTGCCCCCCCCCCCCCAGGGCCTGGCAGGAGTAGGAAGGAAACGAGGGTCACTTGAGACTGGGGCAGTAGATCCTGGGCTGTGTGGTCTTGAAGAGACCCCTGCCTGGCCCTCTGCACCCAGAACGGGAGCCCCCCCCCTCAACCGCCCAAGTTTCCACGTGGGGCTGGCAGATCTCCCAGCGAGGCCGCTGCTGCTGTGGGGCCCCAGTGGGAGAGCCCCTGTGCTAGCCAGCACCAGCTCGGAAGGCCAGAATGGTGTGAGTGAGTCCAGCTTCGCAAAGCAGACAGCGCGACCCCTGTGCTCCTCTCAGAGGAGGCACTGCGGGGATGGGACCGGGCTGGCCTGGGGCCGCCTTCTGGACAAGGTGACTCCTTCCCAGGGACTGCCCTCGCCTCATCCAAGCCTGGCTCACACAGTCGCCGCCACCACCACCGCCCCCCAAACGTCCTGGGCACTGGGACAGGTGGGCACAGAGGCAGAGACCCAGGCATCAGGGTTTGGGGCTGACCACCACCTCACTCACGTTCTGGAACCCCTTACCCTCCTCTGTGTCCTGGACCTCCCCACGCAGCAGCAACTGCAGGATGACCACCTGTGTCCTCAGGCGGGACTCCTCCAGTGTGGGGTACCACGGGGAGCTGGGCCAGGCTCCCACCAAGTGCACACGGTACCCCCACCCCGGAGGAGTCCTTTCTCTCCTCCCCTTGGTGCACATTCCCTCCAGGCTGGTACCCGCTCGGTGCTTGCAGGGGAGGGGCGGAGAGAACAGCAAAGCTCCAGTGCTCTGGGCATAAGTTAGTTATTTTTCAAATCATGGAGCTGTCACCTCCATAACCCATCTTTTTGTTAAGATTTTTATTTGAGAGCGAGTAAGCCAGAGCAGAGGGAGAAGCAGGGAGCCCCACACAGAACTCGATCCCTGGGCCCTGGGATCACGACCCGAGCTGAAGGCAGACGGTACACCGACGGAGCCCCCCGGGCGCCCCTCAGTAACCCACCTCTCCAGCCCCGTGGCTTTTCTAAGCAGCAAACACCCGCGCTGAGTCTCATGGAGAGTCTCGGCGTCACCAGCTCTCAGCCCCTGGGGCAGAGGTCCCGGATCCCCGGACTCGCCGGCTGCGCTTGTGCACCGGGGGCGAGGAGAAGCCCCCGTGGGCCGGGCGTGGCGGTTGGGGACGGCCGGGGCCCCGGGCCTCTCAACCGTGTGGTGCTGACGGTGGCCCCGCAGGCTCGAGCCGTCACAGAGCTCCCCGCTGCACCGCGGTGCTCGAGCCTTCGGAGGGGGGCCGCACCCAGTGAATTCGCGGTGGCCGGTGCCGCCGGGGATGGCAGGACAGGCTGGCTGTGGAGGGGGCCTGGTGCCCAAATAGTGACACCTGAGGCTGCGTGCCGGCCGCTGGCCTCGGCAGGAAGGAGGGCTCCTCCCCGTGAACCGGGCGGGCACGCGGGCAGCCTGCTTCCCCCTTCCCCTAACGGGGAAGAGGCCCAGGGGACTGCCCCATGTTCTCTTTCTGTGGGGGACTTGCACCCAGGACAGTGGAGAAGGGGCTCAGGTTCCCGTTTCTGGGAACCAGGATGAGAAGCTGAGGGGCAGCACCACGGCTGGGGCCTCGGGCTACTTCCTCTCCTGGCGGGTAGTGAGCGGCTCGCACCCTCCAAGCACACTTCCGGGCACAGAACCGGGAGAACCCGTGCTTGCGGGTACCACATCGCCTACAGACACCGGTGCACCGGAATCCTCTGTAACGAGAAGGAAAACTGGGGCGCCGGCCGGGTGGCTCAGTGGGTTAAGCCTCTGCCTTCTGCTCAGGTCATGATCCCGGGGTCCTGGAATCGAGCCCCGCATCGGGCTCTCTGCTCAGCAGGGAAGTTGCTTCCCCTTCTCTCTGCCTACCTCTCTGCCTACTTGTGATCTCTGCCTGTCAAATAAATAAAGTCTTTAAAAAAAAAAAGATAATTGCCGTATACGTAGCAGGGCTTCTCGAGCTCGTACTCCTTGTTTGGTCAGAGGAGTCGGCCGCGTCCTTTTCCCTGAATGACAGAGGTGTTGAGCACATGTGGTCTCCACCTGCTGTAGCCAGCAGCACCCTCCAGGCCGAGACAGCGCGCATCTCTGAGCATTGCCAGGTGTTCCGCCGTGGGGCCGAACCATGCCCGCCGGGAGCTGCTTAGAACAGTGAAGAGGAACACAGTCCGCACATGCACAGTTTGCGTGGCACGGCCGGGTTTACGTAAAATTCAGAAAACTGCCGTGTGAGCGGTCAGTCACTCGGGGGAGCATGTGAGCATTCCAGGGGTTTCTGGTGATACTCCACTTCCTGACCTTGGTATCGACTATGTGGGTAGACTTTGTGATAACTTAATGGGTAGTAAATGTGTTTTGGCACCTTTTTGTTACATTTCACAATCTAAAAACATTGAAAGAATTTTCTGCATTTCCCTGTGGAACCCAGGATGATATTCAAGGACATATTTTAGAAAATAGGATGCCAGATGTCAAGTTAAAATGGCAATCTGAACTATTTACCTCCCAATCAAAATCCCCCCAAAATTAGAACAGGCAGAAAACCACCAAAGTAGTCCTGGTAAAGACAGAATGTTTCTCTCACAGATGAGAACCTCAGAGAAATGGAGAAGATTCGTTTAATGGAAAAATGCAGAAATTCCAGAATAGCAAAGTAAAAACCTTCAAAAATCTCTGTATCAGCAGTAAGAACATTGAGGTGGGGGGGGGCTGTCAGTGTCAAAATTATCCAGAACTTTGGAAATTAACCAAGTCTTGTTACAATCCAAGGAGTGATTATTCCAGAAAAAGCAGCTGAATCTCTGTAGTGAGTTGTGTGTCATTTTAACTTTCCATATTTCCAATCCTCTCTCTCATGTTAGTCTTGAAGACCAGCAACCTAGCAGCCACCGGGGGTCAGCCTGAGTGAGGGTCTCCTCAGGTGTCCTCCCATCTCCAGGACACTGTCACCATTTGACTTGTCTGGCAGCTTCCCCAGAAAAGCCCCATTCCTGGGACTCACTTGACCTGACTTGGAGTTCATTCACTGGGAAAAGGCCTTCACCACAGAGGGTTTGTTGAAAACAATCAATGACAACTGTTTAACATCGCAGCTGCCTGAGGTGATTGAGACCCCTAAGAGCAACCAAGAGCCTGGCCACAAAATTGACAAGATCTGGGGAACAAGATGTCCACGGGTACACATATAAAGGCTCCATGTATTCCTAAGGATAAGGATATAGAAGGCCGTGTGCATGTACAAGTCTGTGTGCATGCTCAGGAAATTACTTCAGACATCCTATTTTCTCACTTTTGGCTAAACCTGAGGCCTTTTGGAAACAGGCTAATGCAGAGCTGTGACTGGCCAGAGCACTGAAGAGCCTTTGGGGTGTGGAAGTCCTAGTGGATCGTAGCTTTTAAGGAAATCTGTTCAATCACTGGCTCAGCAGCAAGCTAACAGCACAAAGATGTCACTGCCTACACACAACGGAGAATTGAGACTTTGCAGAATTGGTTCAGGAAAGTCACTAAACACAGCAGCAGCTGCAACCAACCAACCAACAAAAAAAATTTGGAGAATGGGGAACTGATTTCCAGAATCACCCCATTATATTATTTAAAAAGTCTACTTCTGAACAGAAAATTAGGAGATATGAAAAGAAACAAAGTATGACCCCAAATCAAGAAAAAAAAAATAGATACTGTTTTTGAGGAAGCCCAGCGGTTAAATCTAGGACTTAAAGTCCACTTTGATAAATTATGTTCAAAAAACTAGACGCAACTATGTCTGGGGCCACCTGGGTGGCTCAGTTAAGCCTCTGCCTTCGGCACAGGTCATGATCCCAGGGTCCTGGATCGAGCCCTGCATCGGGCTCCCTGCTCTGCGGGGAGTCTGCTTCTGCCTCTCCCCTGACTGTGCTCTCGTGTTCTCTCTCAAATAATAATTTTTTTAAAAAAGAAACTATGTTTGAAGAATTAATATGACAGTACAATAATGGTGTCTCACCAAATAAGGAATATTAGTAAGTGGAGAAATGACTCCGCAGGGAAAATGGACATCACACCGAGGAAAGTGCAGTGACACAATCAGTTCTGACCTGAAGACAGGGCAATGGAGATGACCAACTGTGAAGAGCAGAAAAGAAGAGAAAAGAAGGCAAACGAACGAGCTTCAGAGACCTGTTGGATGCTACCAAGTGCACCGCTGTATGCGCAGCGGGAGCTCCTGGAAGGGGAGAAACGGGCAGAACGAATGTCTGGGAAACCATGGCCCGGACCCCCGCACGTGATGAAAAATACCAGCCTCGTCCACGAAGCTCGGTCACCTGCGGAGGGACTCAGAGCCGCGCCCGGACGCCGCCCGACCTGCGGCAGGTGAGGGGCCGCGGGGGGGCGCAGGGCCTCGGCGGGGCTGAAGGGCGGGCGGAGGGCGGTGGCCGGCGCGGATGCGGGCGGGAAGAGATAGCGGCCGAGACTCCGGTGACCGCGCCGAGGGCCTCAAGGGCAGAGACACTCGGACATCCCCAGATGAGCACAGCTGCGCTTCCCAAGCAGTAAAACGTGTCCTCCGGGCTCCCTCGGAAAGCACCGAAGAGTGAGCGGAGTCCACGCCAGGAAGCAGGAGCACTGCTCTCACCCCTGCCTGCACAGGCCCGAGCGCGCAGGGGGGCGCGGGGGGGGGGGGCGCTGCCTGCCTGAGCCCTTCCCTGCCGTGTGCGCCTGGGACGCGGGTGCGCAGAGGCCGGCTCCCCGGGGCTCTGCTGTGTCCCTGCCACCTCCGCCCTCCTCGCCCTTGCCAGGTGCTTGTACTTAGCACCGTCCCGTGAGCCCCCGTCAACCTGTTCTTCCCACAGCTCCAAGATGCGGTCAAATGAGCAGCACTTTAGATAGAGGCGCCTGGGGGGCTCAGCCATTAAGCGTCGGCCTTCGGCTCAGGCCGCGGTCCCGGGGTCCTGGGATCGAGCCCCGCATCCGGCTGCCTGCTCCGCGGGGAGCCTGCTTCCCCCCCCTCCCTCCCCCTGCTGTGTTCCCTCTCGCTGGTCTCTCTCTGTCAAATAAAATCTTTTAAATCAATCAGCTAGTGGGTTACTAGCAAATACCTAAAGCAAAAGAAGGCAGTACCACTGGCACTGAGAAAACAGATTTATGGCCGAAAAACACCAAAATGTCAGGAGTTTAACCAATCACTGAAGTGTGAATTTAAGTGTAAATGCCAATTAAAAGGGAGAGACTAGCAGAATTTACTTTCTAAACTTCTGATTCAGTGGAAGCCGCCTGCCCTGGACTCAGCAGAAAGCGGCGGCCGGAAAGAAGTGGACGGTTCCCAGGGGCCGCCCAGACTGCAGCGAGCGCCCCGCGGCCCCGCAGCCCCGCGGCCACGAGCAGCCTCCAGGAAAGGCCGCGCGGGCGCCGCACACGAAGCCTCGGGGAGGGCGGGAAGACCGAGAGGACGAGCGTGTCCTGCAGGCACAGCGGAAGGGGTCAGAAATCAACACCGGGAACTAGAAAACTAAGAAATGTGTGGCCATGCAGCACCGCACTGCTGCACGGTCAGAGAGGAAATGACAAGGGACCTGAGAAGTACTTAGAGGGGCGCCCTGGGGGGCTCAGCTGAAGCGTCTGACTCGACTTTGGCCCAGGTCACAATGCGGCTCGGGCTGGAGCCCCCCTGCCTCTGTGGGCTCCGCTTCTCCCTCTCGCTGCCCCGTGCCCCTAAGGGAACAAACGTGTAAGTGATATGCGCGGGGAGAGGACCAGTGGGGAAAACGTGAGCTTAACGAGGAGCGCGGGAGGGGTGTCCCCGCGGCCCCGAGCTCGGCCACCCAGTGCGCCCGACACTCACCACGGAGCTGGCCCCTTCCGAGTGCTGGCGGCCATACGCTCTAGGTTGCGTTAATTTAAACATAAAAAGAAGAAAAACTTACATGAAATGAAACCATTTCTAGAATAGAGAAGTGCAAACAGTCCGTCTCAAACACCCATGCTACGAGGTCTGCTGAACGACGGCTTGCGGCCGGCACCCCGCAGCCCTCTGCGCCTACGTGGAGCAACGATGTCGAGAACATAAACTGCCTGGTTCAGCAGATAAGACTTATTTCATGATTTCCTTAAACACAGTCACCTGTCTAAAACAGAAAAATGCAGGGGCGCCTGGGGGCCTCGGTGGGTTAAGCCTCTGCCTTCGGCTCAGGTCACAGTCTCAGGGTCCTGGGATCGAGCCCCGCATCGGGCTCTCTGCTCAGCGGGGAGGCCGCTCCCCCCCCACTCTCTGCCTACTCGTGATCTCTGTCAAATACATAAATAAAATCTTTTTAAAAATAAAAAATAAAAATGCAGGAAGTGGATTATAGCACATATAAAATACAAGATAGAGCAGAGTGGCGAGCGCGGGAGAAATGCAAGGGCGCTGCCGGGAGGGACGGCGTCCTGCCTTGGTAGGCTTTTAACATTTTCACATACTTGTTCTTCAGCATATTGAAAGCCCTGGAGTCAAGAACAGAGCAACAAAAGTCAGTCACAGCTAATGTGACAAGAATAGAAGTAAAATGAAATCGTGAAAGCACAGACGCCCAAAAGGAGAAATAGAAGGGGGGGGACAAAACAGAGACGGGACAGGTAGAAGGCAAACAGCAAAGGCAACAGACTCCAACCTAACTGTATAAAAAAGGAAAAAACCACCCGAAGTGTGATGGCTCTGAATGTCCTCGCTAAAGGCAGCGATGGCTGGAGGCTCCACTCAACTATGCGCCGCCTATAAGGAAACACTTCAAGTGAGCCAAAGCACGTTAAGAGTAAAAAGTAAAAAAGTTAAAAGATGGGGAAAAAATGTACCATGCTAACGCTATTCCCAAGAAATCGAGAGATGTCACCACATCTTTACAGATCCATTTTGGAAAGTCAAAGGAAGAAAAGCTTTAAGAATCAAAATTTCCTTCCATGACCCCAACTTATACCACATTTCTTTCTTATCTGTACAGCCCCGGAAATAAGGAGGATTTGCAAAAAAAGGAGGCAGGCGAGCTAGAAGACGATTTTAGCTTCCTAAGATTTTATTTCTTACAGAGAAAGAGCACATGCCTGCAAGTGGGGGGCAGAGGGCGAGAGAACCTCAAGCTGACTCCCGGCAGGGCCCAATGCGGGGCTGGCGCGCAGGACCCTGACATCCCCACCCGAGCCGAAGTCAGGAGCCGCACGCTTAACACACCGAGCCGCCCAGGGCCCTCGATGGCTCTTGGCTTCAGTAGAGACACCGTTACGGGGGCAAGGGAAGTCACTTCACAATGAGACCGGGAGCATCCTCACGCCCGTGCACTTGGCAGCAACCTTGAAAAATACACGAAGCAAAAACTGATAAAACTGCAAAGAGATAAATCCGTAATTTTAAAAATGTCAACACTTCTCTCGTCAGTAGAGTAAGTAGGTGGAAAATCAGCAAGGACACAATAAATTCGAACGACACCATCAGCCAAAGCGACGTGACAGTGACAGTGACGGAACACCTCACACGAGCACTCACGCCATTCTCGAGTGCGGAGGGCTCTGGCCAAGGTACACGGCGCACATCTCGACCAGTTCAGACGATGCGAGTCACGCAAAATACGCTCTGATGGGCACTGGATTTAATTACAAATCAGTAACAGAAAGATCTCGTAAACTCTCCGAATATTTGGGAACTAGACAATGCCCTCCCTCAGAGGCACTGGCTCAGGGAAGCAGTCAGACGGGAGCCCCAAAGCCTGGCCTCTAACAAGGGCGGTAAAACTGGGAAATCTCACCGAAAACAAACAAAGCCAACCGGATAAATCTCTAGCCAGACAACTCTTTTTTTTTTTTTTAAAGATTTTATTTATTTACCAGAGAGAGAGCACCACAGAGCACGAGCTGGGGGAGCAGCAGGGAGCGGGAGAGGGAGAAGCAGGCTCCCCACTGAGCCTAACTGACTGAGCCCCCAGGCGTCCCTAGCCAGACTATTCAGAAAAAAAAAGAGTAAGGACACAGATTACCAGTATCAGGAATAAGAGAAGTGACCTCACTAAGATTTCCTGGGCATTAAAAGAATGATGAAGAATTTTCCGTAAGAACTTTTATACCAATACAATCAGCAACTTGGGGGCGTCTGGGGGGCCCAGTGGGTTGGGCGTCTGCCTCCGGCTCAGGTCATGATCTCAGGGTCCTGGGATCGAGCCCCGCGTCCGGCTCCCTGCTCAGCGGGGAGCCCGCCTCTCCCTCTCCCCGCCCGAGAAACAGCGCCGTGAAAACCCTACAGCTAACGTCGCGCTCACTGGCCACAGACCGTTTAGGCCGAAGGCCAGCAGGGGTACGGGCCATCCTCACCGCTTCTGCTCGGGGCGCGCCGCCCACCAGCCCGGGCACGCGGCAGCCGCGGTCCTAGGACCGAAGCGAAGGGTCGCATCTCCCGCAGCATCTCTGCGCGGTCGGTGGCAGCTGGAGCCGAGCCCAGCGGAAACACCGGTGCCCCCGGCGGTGCCCCCGGGCGGCGCGCTCGGCCGCAGGAGCAAACGGGGAGCAGGAGCCGCCGCCAACGCGATGGAGTAAGAGTCCCAGAGCCCAGCACTTCACTGAGGCAATGGTCCGGCGAAGCCAACCAAAGCAGAATCCGCCTTCCAGAACCCGGGATCTCACCCACGAGCTTACGACCAGCAGGAATGCTTGGCAAAGAAAAAGCCACCAGAGTTTGGTACAAGAGCGTAGGGAGACACTGCAGGGACCCAGGAGGAAGGGCCAGGAGCCACAGACGAGGTCCCCGTCGGCCCCTGCACCACAGCGCCGGCCCCAGCCCCCCTCGGGGCGCAGCCAGGACCCTGACCCCAGGCACAGGGGTCCCGTGTCTGATTGCTCGCCGCTCTTTGGGTCCCTGAAGGGCCAGAAAAAGGACAGTGGTCACCGTTTTCCCCTCCATGGGCTGAGGGGGCTCCCTGGAGACGCGAGAGCGCACGCTGGGCCTGCGGGGACGAGCCAGGGGATCCCCGGCAGGAGTCGCAGAAACCGCAGCCGCTGCACAAAACAAGGACCGGCCCCGGGCGCCAGGGGTGGGTGAGGCGTCCGCCTTCGGCTCAGGTCACGATCCCGGGACCCTGGGACCGAGCCCCGCATCGGGCTCCCTGCTCAGCGGGGAGCCTGCTTCTCCCTCTGTGCCTCACCCTGCTTGTGCTCTCTCTGTCACTCTTTCTGCCAAATAAAATAAATAAAAATCTAAAAAAAATTATAAAGAAGAGACAGGAAAATACATCTCATTCATAAAGGGAAATTACTAATTATTTGTTAATTTTTTAGAGATGGAGAGGGGGGCAGGCAGAGGGAGTGAGAGATGATCCCAAGAAGGCTTCTCTGCCCAATGCAGGGCTCAGCTGCACGACCCTGAGATCGTGACCTGAGCCAAAATCAAGAGTCAGACATGCTGGGGCGCCTGGGTGGCTCAGTCGTTAAGCGTCTGCCTTCGGCTCAGGTCATGATCTCAGGGTCCTGGGATCGAGTCCCGCATCGAGCTCTCTGCTCAGCGGGAAGCCTGCTGCTCCCTCTCACACTCCCCCTGCTTGTGTTCCCTCTCTCACTGTCTCTGTCAAATAAATAAAATCTTAAAAAAAAAAAGAGTCAGCCACTCAACTGACTGAGCCACCCAGGTGCCCCATTCTATGTGGTTTCAACTCTTTTCCTATAGTACTTAATAGGCACAAAATCGTTACAAATCTATGTCAGGTGGCACAGAAGATCCAGACATAAACTGTGCCGTAACAACTAAGGGGACACAGACACACGTGGGGTGAGTGTTTGGATGCTTCTGGAAACAATGGGGATTGTTCCTAAGTGCGGCCAGGACTGTCATGAGGTGTTGACTGCAAGCCCCGAGGTAACCACTAACGAACAACTAGAACTTATAGAAAGAGAAAGAAAAAGGGAATTACGAGAGTATGTTTTGTTTTTTAATGTTTTATTTATTTATTTGAGGGAGAGAGGAAGAGAGAGCGCATGAGCAAGGGGGAGGGGCAGAGGCGGAGGGAGAAGCAGGCTCCCCGCCGAGCAGGGAGCCCAACGTGGGACTCGATCTCAGGACCCTGGGACCATGACCCGAGCTGAAGGCGGACGTGTCACTGACGGAGCCCCCCAGGCGTCCCAAGATAGCACATTTACAAGGTCAACTAGATACAAAGCCAGTGATGAAGGAGCTGAGGGACACCAACCAAAGACATCAAAGACTGAAAACAAGTAAGTGGTAGAAGGAAATCCCGAAGAGACTGAGGTGGTTTTACATCATCGGGCAAAACAGAATGTCATTTGAACATTGTCACAAGAACCTAAGGAAGACCTTTATATTAATCTTGGAAGTGCAGCCCGTCAAGGAGATGGGGCAAGTATAGCCACAGAAACACCGGACAGAACCCCCAGAAGAGATGGCCCCGAACCCAAGAGAACGCAAGAGAGACGCAGCCGGCCCCACAGCCATGGCTGCGCGTGGGCTCCCCACGTCCACAGTGGACGGGCAAGCACGCGGCAGTGCCCCGGGCAGCGCGGGCTGGGACCCCGGCAGGAGGCAGCGCCAGCCACGCCCACAGGACGTCCCCAGCCAACAGCTTCTCAAGTGCACACGGAACCTGCTCGGGGACGGCCGCGCCCAACAGTAAGCCCCGTCAGCTCAGAGAGACGGGAATAATAGAGACCCTCCCCGCCCGCAGTGGAAGGGAGCTCGAGGTCCGGAGCAGGAACCCCGTGGAAATTCCGAACACCCGCAGGTTGACCGCGCGCTCTGAAATAACCGAGGAGCCAGACAAGAAGTCACGAGAGAAGTGTTTAAAGTACTTGAAGGCTAGAAAAGCAGCTACAGGACGCAACAAAGGCATCGTGGGTGAAATTTAACACCTGCTGCACAGAAGAGATCAGCAACCCAACTTCACACCTTAAGGAACAAGAAAAAAGAACAAACTAAATCCAAAGCCAGTAGACGCAGAGGAGTGAGCTTCGAGCGGGGCGGGCGTCTGCGAGGTGCGGCCGCGGCCAGGGAGCCCTGGCCCCCAGCGCGGCTTCCCACCAGCTGCAGAGAAGACGCGGCCTGGCACTATCACTCTGCTCCCCTAAGAGCCGAAAGGAGGCCGCCCCCCTCCAGCGACCGCTCAGCCGATGAGGAGCCCCACCCTTCCAGCTCCCAGTGGACTCCAACGGGCTGAGTTCACAACAGCCCCTGCAGCCCCTCCTTTCCTCCGTGGAAAGGCCTCCTCTGCTTTGTTCCCGGATTTGCCTTTATTCCAGAATAAATAAGTTTTTGCTGGTAAAGTAACTTAGTTTATTTTTAAGTTTAACAGTGGAGATAAATGAAATAAAAAACAGAAAGAGGATCAACAAAACAACTTGGTTGGACAATTCTTTCTATAGGCTGAGAAAAAACAAGACTCAAATGACCAAAATTGGAAGTGAATAAGAAAACATTACTGGGGACGCCTGGATTGGCGCAGTTGGTTAAGCGGCTGCCTTCGGCTCAGGTCATGATCCCGGCGTCCTAGGATCGAGTCCCACATCGGGCTCCTTGCTCGGCGGGGAGCCTGCTTCTCCCTCTGCCTCTGCCTCTGCCTGCCTCTGCCTGCCTGTGCTCGCTCTCCCTCTCTCTGACAAATAAATAAAATCTTTAAAAAAAAAAAGGGAAACATTACCGGATCTTACAGAACTACAAAAGGGTAAGAGAACACAATGAAAATTAAATGCAGACATATTAGAAATCCTATGAAATGGACACATTCCTAGAAACACGCAAATTACTGGAACTGACCCAAGAAGCAACAGAAAACCCAAACCTGCCCCGTAAGAAGAGACTAAATGAGTAATCGACAACATCCCACAAAAGGCAGGCC
Organism: Taxidea taxus jeffersonii; assembly: GCA_003697995.1. Taxonomy (NCBI): domain Eukaryota; kingdom Metazoa; phylum Chordata; class Mammalia; order Carnivora; family Mustelidae; genus Taxidea; species Taxidea taxus. Next base: position 135,277 of record ML108431.1, read on the forward strand.
CAGGACCCGATGGCTTTGCGGGTAGCCCCTACCACATGCTAAAGAATTGGCCCCAGTGCACCCCAAGCTCTCCCAAGCTGCGGGGACAGCGCAGGACTCCTGTGAGGCCCCCACACCCGGACGACAGTCACACACGACAAGCCGCCGCTCTCGAGAAAGCGGGGCACAGCCCAGCACGTTACAGTAACCAGGCGCGCCGGGGGCTCGGTGCGTTAAGCCTCCGCCTTCGGCCCGGGTCACGACCCCGCGCGCTGGGCTCAGCCCGCACCGGGCTCCCTGCTTCCCTCTCCCACGGGGGTGACGGACCCGCACGGGGAACCACGTCGACAAGCTCAGGGGCCCCGCGTCAGCCCGACCTCCGACCCCGGACTCCCGCTCGGCCCCGAACGCGGGCCGCGAGCCCTGAAGCGCGGGGGACGAAGGCGGGCGCGTCCGCGGGGTCGGCCCGGCGGGCGGCAGGCTCCGCTCGGGGCCGCGGGGCCGCGCTCGCACACGCAACACCGGCCCGGCGTCCGCGGAGCCGCGGCCGACGCCACTCACCTCAGGCCTGCGGAGGAAGACCCGGCCGGCCCGGCCCGCGCCGCACACGGCCGCGACGACGGTCCAGCTCCCGCCGGGCCGCGCCTTCCCCGCAGCAACGCCGCCACGCGCCCGCCCCGCCCCCGCGCGAGGACGCCGCGCCGGCCACGCCTCCGACCACGCCCCCGCACGAGCCCCGTCGGCCACGCCTCCGACCACGCCCCCGCACGAGCCCCCGTCGGCCACGCCTCCGACCACGCCCTCGCACGAGCCCCCGTCGGCCACGCCTCCGACCA
>ML108432.1:7983-21667 GCA_003697995.1 Taxidea taxus jeffersonii
ATACCCAGTAGTGCAATTGCTGGGTCATAAGGTAGCTCTATTTTCAATTTTTTGAGGAACCTCCATGCTGTTTTCCAGAGTGGTTGCACCAGCTTGCATTCCCACCAACAGTGTAGGAGGGTTCCCCTTTCTCCACATCCTCGCCAGCATCTGTCATTTCCTGACTTGTTCATTTTAGCCATTCTGACTGGTGTGAGGTGGTATCTCATTGTGGTTTTGATTTGTATTTCCCTGATGCCCAGTGATGTGGAGCACTTTTTCATGTGTGTCTATTGGCCATCTGGATGTCTTCTTTGCAGAAATGTCTGTTCATGTCCTCTGCCCATTTGCAAGTTTATTTTTAAAAATAGCATGACTTGCAACTAGTGCTTCTCAAACATTAATGGACATGCACATCCCCTAGGGATCTTGATAAAGAAAGATTGATTACGGTAGGTCTGGCCAGGGTCTGAGAATCCCTATTTCTGCTAAGTTCCGAGGTAAGCCGAGTGTTGGTCCAAGATCCAGTGTGAGTGGCAAGTTTCTTAATCTAGTGCAGGATTTCCCAGGCTCTGCCTGATTAAGATTTTTGCCTGGATAATTGTCCAGGACATTACAGAATATTTAACAGTAACTTTGGCCTCTATTCACTAGAGGACAAGAGCATCTCTTTCTTCCAGTAGTAACAACCAAAAGGGTCATCAGACTCTGTCTCCTGTGGGGAAAGGGATCTTCATCGAAGAATCATCAGTTTAGAGCATTCATTAAAATATGACTTTTGGGAGCTACTTACAGGGGGAAAACCCTGTTTTTTCATTTATTTGCTAAATAGTTGAATGTTTTGCATGTTCTAGGCTTCCAGAAAAGTAACTATAATTGTTTTATCAAATTGAATTGATAGGTATTATCAACTACCACTGTAAAAACGGGATTTAAAATATATGGTTTATGCTCTCCAAGAATTTACCATTATGTCACATATACAGGAAGATATATTTGCACTGCTCAGTACCCCTGGAAAGAGATATTATCCCAGTTCAGGAAATTAGACTCGTAGCACTCCTTGATCAGCACCAAAGGAAAATTAAAGAACAAAGATCAGACCCAGGTGTTCCAAATTCTAAGTCCCCATCACACCCATTAATTCCTTTCACAGGCAAAAATTCTCTCTCCTAGTTAGGCTTTCAGGGGAAAGAGAAAATTTTACCCAGACAGTAGGAAAGACCTCAGCTGCGTGGCTCACAAGGATGCCAGGAGACAGAACCTAAAGAACAAAGCCATCGATTGGCAGGGCATTGGAAGGAAGGGGGCAATGGTGTCACTTCCCGAGCTCTGACCTTTAGGAACAGGGCCGGGCTTCGAATTCCGTCTTGGTAACCCTGATTCAGGCAGCCTCTGTCAAGGTCATTCACTATTCCATTCACTCCGTCTTTTCTTCTCCTAATGGGGAGAAGAGAAGGTAGGTTACCTGTCTCTAGCTACGGCCAGCTGGCTTCGGCCGATGACTGTCTGCTGGGTGCAGACAAAGGGGGGTTACTGATCCCCTGAGTAGATCTGAAGTCCCAACTCCAGCACCAATGAAACTACCTTTGGTTTGGAGGCTCACACCTGGAAGGTCACCGTGGCCTACCCAACTTTCCAGGTTGCTTTGACACGAGTGCGCCCTCAATGCCTCTGTTCCTTTTTAAGAATTCATTCGGAGCCACTGTTCTGGGGAACCCGCAAAGTTGAAGTCAGTGGGCCACGTCTTGCTTGAGCTCCACGGGGACGCTGGCCACACCCTTCCCCTCTCTGCCGCCGCAGGAAGGAGGAAGGATGCAGGAGGTGGGATCCAGGAGCTGGGGCCAATTTCCCTCTTCCAGGTCCCATCCCCCCAGGTGTGCTAAGCGAAGCCTCAGTGGGTGGGCAATGGAATGCCAAGGGGCAAGGTGGGGATTGCACAGCCAGTTCTTACAGACTTAAACACAGAAGCCCACGCAAGCCAAAACCCCAAAATCCTTCCCGTTCTTCGGCTTGTGCCTACACATACCGTACGTTGTTCAGCAGCTGCAGCTGATAATTACCTTGCACCTGCCATGTGTCAGGGACACGTGTGAAAAGAGCACGTATGGCAGACTCTCCCAACCTCCCAAGCAGCCTGCCAAGGAGCTACTGTCTTTGTTCTTTGTTTTACAAGCAGCTGACCATCAGGGTGATAAATTACACAGCAAAGGTCACAGTTCGTGGGCAAGCCCATTTAAGCCTTATCATATTTTAGCCCCTGTTCAGTTTCTTCTGGGAGTTAGTCATTGCATTTGAAGGTTCTCGCTGTACCACTACCCAGGATGCTAAGAAGAAAGTTTTAAGAAAATATCAGAGGGAAATAAATGGAATCTGAACGCTCTCAAGAAGAGAGGGAGTGAGCTCGGGCACCTAAATGAAAACATACAGCTCCCCTTACACCGCACAACACCTCGTGTCCCCCTCTCCCCCGGGAACAGCACGCGGTCTGAAGTCACCTGCTGACTTCTCTGCACTTGCCACCACCCCCACCTGCCAGCATCTGGTGCTGTGAGTCCTGGGAGCACATAGACATTGGACTAAGCACAAACACGGTCTCCAACGTACCCTGAACATCGGCGCGTTCCTCTGTGCTCTGAACCAAGCGAGGCAGAAAGGCCGAGGGAGAGAGAGTCCCAGAGCAACAAATGAAGAGAACACAAATGCACATACCTCCATGGGGTGAGACAAGCAAGAGACGGGCGGATGCCATCCAGGGTTCTGCCTGCTTTTTAGAGTCAGTAACAACTCGGGGAAAGACAGAGACTAGTGGGTCTGCCTTTGTGAACCAAGAGTCCACACCTGTAGTCAAGCCCCAGCGAGGTTCCAGAAATGCAAACGAAGGCCAATACTGCCCATGAAGAAAAGACCCTAATATCAGTCAGCTGTAAAAGGGACAGACAACCCAGCCAAAAATGCTGGCAGGTTTCTCATGCCAAAGCTGCCAACCACTGTGTAATTAAGTCAGAGTTGGGCTATATAGTGGGCATTTTTTTTTTTCTTTTTAAGATTTTATTTATTTGCTTGACAGAGAGAGAGCAAGCGCAAGCAGGGGGAGCGGCAGGCAGAGGGAGAAGCAGACTCCCTGCTGAGTAGGGAGCCTAATGTGGGACTCGATCCCTTATACACCATGAGCTTTACACCAAATGCCTCCACAACCATGCCAATGAACGCACCTATGGTCCCCACCTTCTCAGCCTACACTTACACCCCAAGTCATCCAGACACGTGACTGGGCGAGAAAGAGAAGGTATTTTTTAAAATAGTGATTAAAACGTTCTTCTTTACACGCCAATGAGAAGGCATCACATCTCACGCCGGAGCATCTCACCACAGACCACGTGCTTTGTTATGGATCCCTCCAGTCTTCTGGCACGCGAGGCAGCAAGTGCTTGACGCACAAGTAGTTCAGGGACCACTCAGTTGGCACATCCTTCTCAGTGGACTCGAAGAGGTAAGCAGGATTTCCCCATCTGAAAGGACTTGCTCTCGCACACCAACACACCTCAGATCACGGGAACCTGCCAAGGGTTTCCCCTTCTGCCGCACATGCATGGATACAATAAAACTTCAGCATCCAGTGATCCCTGGAAATGACTTCAGGAGGGTAAGGAGGGAGGAAAACACTGCATGTGCCCATCTGCTGTTAATTTTAAACAGCTGATTGTCCTCAAGCCTGTGACGCCCTATTCGAGGGCGATGTTTTCGCCCAAGTGCTGTAATTTAGTCTCATGGAAGAGCCACGGGATGAAAACTGCCTTTCTGTCTGAGCAGGTGCTACAGTTTGCTCCTGAATCGATCCCAGGATGGTTGCTGTATTCATTTAGAAAGCCTGTTTGGGCCAGTGATCCTTTACCTAGAACAATTTCCACTCCCCACCGACTGGCAGCTGATACCTTCGTCAGTGCCAGAAAAATCCCATTTTCTTATGAGGCGCCATTTGCCCCCCTTCCGTGGCTACTCTGTCTTTTGACTTTGTGACTGTGATGAACCGGCAGATACACTGGCTGATGGCAGCAGCCTGGACGGGACAGCAGAGAGATGGAAAGGCGGCTTGTAGCCTGTGAGATGGATTTGAAGGCACGATGCCCTAAGATTAAATCACCCCAAAACAGTCTCCCAAGGCTGTTTATTTCAGCAGCCAGGCACCAGCTGCAAAGCTCGCTGGCTGTGTTGAAAGATGCATGCCTTCTCTGGGAGGGATGGCGGGGCTGTAATGCACTGGGGTAAACATTCCAGGGTTGGTGTTAGAAACTCTGGGTGTGCGTTATACGGCCCTGTGAACTACTAGCTGTGGGACCTGGGAAAGTCCTCTCAATTCCTATTCTGTTTCCTTACCTCTCTAGTAAAGAGTTTTGTTTTGTTTGTTTGTTTCTGGGAGAGAGAGAGAATGCGAGTGGAGAGGGGCAGAGGGAGAGAGAGAGAATCTCAAGCAGGTTCCATGCCCAGCGCAGAGCCCAGTGTGGGCTCAGGGCCCTGCGATCCTGACCTGAGCCAAAATCAAGAGTTGGATGCTTGACTGACTGAGCCACCCAGGAGCCCCAGTAGTAAAGGTTCTGATACCTGCCTCAAGTGTGTGATGATAGAGAGAAATGATGGATGAGGCTTCCATATAGAGACTAAATATCATTTATCCCATTAGATACTACAGAAGATGTCTGTGTTATACCACTAGGTACTGTGTCTGAATATCCCAAGTTATATAGCGGGTGGTATTCCTACCTTTAAACATTGCTTTATGCATGGATCCCACACAATTGTCACCACACAATGTCTCCTTTGTATAGTCCTAAGGGAATATTCTTATCCACATGGTGGGATCTGTAGGGCTCTGAAGGGTTCTCCTTACCATTCATTGACTGGTATTTTACTGTGAGAAAGTCGGTCCTTTACATTGGCTAAAAGCCAAATCCCTAGCAAGGGAACACTGTGATTTTCATCATTCATTATCCCTTCCTGTGGCTTTAATTCTCAGATTAGCATATTAAACAGTGGCCATGTATTAGTTTCTCCGTATGCAATCTGTAATCTTTACAACCAAAACCTTTGATGGAGAAGGATCCCAAGCCTCCAAGAGGGCCCTAAAAATGTTCAAGCTAGTGAATGGGGCAAGCAGGATTCAAACCATGATCCATCCGGCATCAAAGCTCATGCCCTTTGCCTCTGTGTAGAGGAGTCCCACTTCCCCATTTCTTAGCCTTCCTGGTCAGCTAACCCAGGCTACCCAACCACTGTCTCCATCCAACAACACACTCCCCTTTCTTTTTTTCTCTCTTTTTTCCTTTTTTTTTTTTCCCCCCGCAGTCCCCTTTCTTATACCTTTCCCTAATCACACACATCGTTTCATTTTCTTTGTAGCTCCTTTCCAGAAAACTTCCTTCTTTCCAGAAAACAACCTACTCGTTGCCAGGTTCTCTTCTCCGATCATGTCCCAAGATGCACTTGGCCATTTTAGAGAACTTTATAGAGAACATCCACTCTGTAAGGAAGAATTGTTTATCATTTTCTTTAGGCCTCAGTGTCTGTCTTAAAAAGCTCTATGTCCCAGGGCACCTAGGTGGCTCAGTGGGTTAAGCCTCTGCCTACGGCTGGGGTCATGATCTCAGGGTCCTGGGATGGAGCTCCACATTGGGCTCTCTGCTCAGCGGGGAGCCTGCTTCCCTTTCTATCTCTCTCTCTGCCTGCCTCTCTGCCTACTTGTGATCTCTCACTCTCTGTCAAATAAATAAATAAAATCTTAAAAAAAAAAAAAAAAGCTCTATGTCCCATTTTCTGAGGTGAGGGTTATTCCGTTTTTCCAGACCTAGAAAAGTATGGTGATGCTATCAGGATAGTTGTATATCCTTCAATAAATGTCATAAAAGACACTCAATTTTAAGGACAGAGCAGCCATGTAGGAGGGGCAGAGGGAAGATGTGATGGGATGAGCCCAAACCTGTGTGTTTGCTGGACACGACTCCCATCTCCACGGGAAGTCACCATCTTCTACAGAATGTGTTAGAAATACAGATGTAAAATTATAAGCAGACATCCTGAGGTCCTCGAGCCCTGTCCACCACAGACATTTCAGTAGAAACCAATTTCCAGCATCTTGTACCACTTGGGTGATCTGTTGTTTTTCTCAGTATCAGGCAGTGTTCTTTGAAATGCATTAGGAATTCACATGGCACATTTTATTCATCTGTTTAAACATCTGTTGGACTACGCTGTTCAACTTGATTTTGTGTTTTAATTCCTGAAGGTTTCCCTCTGAAATCTCTGAGGTCATGAGATTTTACATATATTTTTTTCATTTCTCGGTTTTACAAAGTATGAAGAGGCATAACTTATATCCTTACCTAAAAATAAAGCATTAGAAACAATAACATCTGAAATCTTAAAATCGCTATGGTCATTTTATTTTTATTTTTTAAAAGATTTTATTTTTAAGTAATGTCTACACCCAGTGCAGGGCTCGAACCCATTACCCTGAGATCAAGAGCCACATGCTCTGTTGACTAAGCCCACCAGGTGTCCCAGTTATGGTCATTTTTACTAATTCATTTATTAAAATGAGTTACCTGTACAAAATGTACACAGGCAAATAAGATTCATTTACTAATATAATTTTTATTCATATATTCATACATTTAATATATCCACATATATAGTATACCCACATATCTCTATATTTAATATGTTCCAGTCTCGTGTTATTTTGGGCGACCAAAAATTATTTATCAGTTAAAAACACTTTTAATAAGTACATTAAAGGCTAATGTAAAGGATCTGAACCCTTCCTCTGCTCTCACAAAAATCAAACCATGGGGCACCAGGGTGACTTAATCAGTTAAGCGTCTGCCTTTGGCTCAGGTCATGATCTTGGGGTCCTGGGATTGAATGCCATGTGGGGCTCCCTGCTCAGTGGGGAGTCTGCTTCTTCCTCTCCCTCAGCCCCTCTGCCTACCCATGCTCTTTCTCTCTCTCTCTCAAATAAATCAAATCAAATCAATATAAAAAAAGAACTGTAATGGCAGCCCTCTCCTATTGATTATAGCATTGAAGATGTCCCCCTTCCTGGAACACGTATCCAGACTCTAGTCAATCCACAACCAGTAAAAACTGTCCTACCTAACTTTGCTGCCAACGTATGAGGAATGCATGCTATAAAAGTGAAAAAGTACGTGTGCAAATGGCTATGTTTTTCCATATGTTCGTTTGAAAACAGGTGGATGGACTTTTCCTTTGTTTTGGTTCTCCCAAGGGAAAGGGAACCACCTTCAAAAATTACTGTTATTGAAATATACTAAGAAAGAGAAAAGAGATTCTCCTCTGTTGCCATTTTAATCCTCCCTTCCTTCTGTGTTTTCTTCAGTCCACATGTGTTAGTTTGGCATCCATCCATCACAAGACTAGTTGGATTCACTATATTTTCTATATTCCTGATGCTCTGGCATTTGTGGTCCCGCTGATGGGAGAGACTGCCCCTCGGAAGACTAGTCAGTTCTCAGAGATAGCAAAGGATGAGCCTGGGTACACGCCTTTCATGCTAAACTAACAGATCCAGAGCCCCACACTTCCTACCACTCCTTTATGGCATAAACACACCAAGCCAGTATTCCCCTACCCAAATGAACTCAGGGCCAGGGGTCAGAGAATTAGCAACAGCTCCTGTGCCCCAAGCCCATGAGAATTGCTCCAGCCCACCAATCCTCAGCTGTTCACCATGCCCATCCTTGTCTGTCCCTGGCCTGGGTCTTGCCCTTGCTCCTCCCTGCCTCTCAACCCAACCTGGAGCTTCCCCACATGACCCCACAGGATTTGGATGCCCCTTCTCTTGGGAGTCTCTTTAGTGGCAGTTAGTGGCTCAGTCATCTCCATGAATTAAAATCTGCAGGTGCAATCATTCCTTCTGAAACCTCTACTTCTCTTCCCTCTCCATGGCACCAACTGCATCTCACAATAGCATCTCCCCCTCTTTTCTCTCTCTTTCCCTCTCACTCTCTCTCTAGCTTTACCAAGATATAAGGTACACACCGTAAAATGTACCCGTGTGTCCGACTTATACTTAGGAAATTTACAGAGCTGTGCAGCCTTCACTACACTCCAATTTAAGAACATTTCTGTCCTCACGAAGATCTCTCACGCTCATTGCCATCAATCCTTGCTCCCAGCCTGAGCTCCAGGAAGATACTGACGTCCTTCCTAGTCCATGTCTGTCTTTTTTGGACAACGCTGCACACACAGGGGGTCATATGATGTGTTGTCTTTTACATCTTTCTTTTAGCGTGATGTTTTTGAGGTTTGTGTATGTTGTAGTTCATTCCTTTGTATTATCAGATAATATCCCATTGTGTGGCTAGATCACATTGTGTTTGTCCATTCATCAGTTGCTAGCTTTTTAGACCATTTCTAGTTTGGGCTATGATGAGTGATGCTCATGTATGTGAACTGTGAACATTTACATACAATACTTTACACAGACATAGGTCTTCAATTCTCAGAAGGATACTAGCAGTGGAATCACTGGGTTGTACGTTAAGTGTAAATTTTTCAGAAGCCGCCAAACTGTTTACCAAAGTGACTGTACCATTTTATATTCACACCAGCTGTATACAAGGCTTCTGGGCTTTCCCATTGTCCCCAACACTTGGTATCCTCTGTCTTTTTTATTGTAGCCTTTCTAGTGTCATGAAATGCCTTTTTCTTCTGGCTTTAGTTTGCATTCCCTAATGACTAATGACTTTAAACATCTCTTATGTGCTCATTAGTCACTCCTGTATATTCATTTGTGTATCTTCTTTGGCAAAGTATCCGTCTATTCAAGTCCTTTTTCTACCTTTTTAATTGCAACATTGACCTATTATTGAGTTGTAACTGCTATATATGGATTCTTGATACAATGTTTCATCAGATATATAATTCATAGATATTTTACCCTACACTGTGGCTTGTCTTTTCATTTTCTTAACCATGGCTTTTCAGGTAAAAAGTTTACACTTTCAGTGAAGTTCAATTTATCAAATTTTCTTTTATGGATCATTCTTGGGTGCCATAAATAAGAACACTCTGTCCAACTAAAAGTCACAAACATTTTCTGACTTCTCATAGAAGTTTTATATGTTTCAGTTTTAAGTATAGGTCTAGACCTGTTTTCAGTGAATTTTCTGCATGCTGCAAGGCTTTAAATTCATCTATTGGTATGTGGACATGCAATCGTCCCAGCACAATTTGTTGAAGAGACTATTCCTTTCCCATTGAATTGCGTTGGCATCTTTGTCAAAAATCGATGTACATTAAATGGAAGAACGTCTCACTCTCAGAGTAGGAGTCTCTGTCTACTTACAGTTTGAAATCAGGAAGTATAGGTTCCTCAACTGTATTTTTTATCAAAATGATTTTGACTATCCTAAATCCTTTACATATCCATACACATATATTTTAGGATCAGTTTGTCAATTCTTTAAAAAAAAAAAAAAAAAAGGCCTGCTGGGATTTTATTCAAGATTACATTGAATCTGACATCTTGACAGTACTGAATCAACCCATGAATGTCTTTCAATGTATTCAAATCTTCTTTAATTTCTCTCAAAATCTTTTCATTGTATAAGTCTTGCCCTTCTCTTGTTAAATTTATTTCAATGTATTTTAATATTTTTTTCCTATTACTGGGAATGAAGCTGCTTTCTTCACTCTCTTTTCCAATTGTTCATTGTCAGTATATAGAAATACAGTTGGCTTTGTATATTGATTTTGTATCCTGTGACCTTATTGAATTTATTTAGTTCTAGTATGTGTGTGTGTGTGTGTGTGTGTACATGTGTACGTTCACATGCGTGGGTGTGGGTGGGTGTGTGCATGCATGTGTATTTTTAGGATTTTATGCATACAGAAATCACATTATCTACTAACAATGACAGTTTTATTTCTTCTGTTACACTCTGCATGCTTTAATTTCTTTTTCTTTTTTATTGTGTGCCTAGAATCCAGTACAATAGGGAAGTGATGGGAGTAACACTGTACCTTGTTCCTAATATCAGAAGGAAAAGTATGCAATCATCCCCTGTATGTAAGATATTAGCAGTCAGTTCTTCAGGGGTGCCCTTTATCAGCTCGAAAACGTTTTCTTCTGTTCTTACTTTACCAAGATTTTGTTTTCATGATTGGAAGATAGATTTTGTCAATTGTTTTCTATGCATCTATTGAGATGATCTTATGGCTTTTATCACTTATCCTGTTACTGTAGTGCATTATATTAATTGATTTTCTGATGTTAAGAACTTCACGTTCCTAGAATGCATCCCATTTTGGTCATGGTGTATAAGCCTTTGTATATGTTGCTGGATTACGTTTCCTAATATTTTATTGAGGATTCTGCTTCTATGTTAACGAGGAAGATCGATCTGTGTTTTTTCTTTTTTTTCTGTGATGTCTTTGTCTGGCATTGTTATTACGCTAATTCTGGTCTTATAAACAAATTGGGAAGTGTTTCATCCTCCTCAAAAAGATTTTGTGAAGAATTCATGTAACTTCTTCTTTACATGTTTGATAGAATTCACCAATGAAGTCATTGCTAGCTTTACTTTGTGTGAAGACTTTTAACTAATAATTCAATTTCTGTACTTGAAATACCTCTATTTATGTTTTGAGTCAGCTTTGGTCATTTTGCTTACAAGAATTTGTCCATTTAAGTTCTCTAATTCATTAGTATTTAGCTATTTACAACATTCATTATAACCTTTTTACTCTTGATAGGGATAAAATGATATCCTCTGTTTCATTCCTTGCTTAGGTGTGGAGTTGTCCACTTTTTATTGTCTTGGACAGTCTAGCCGGAGACTTGTCAGTTTTGTTTTGTTGTTTTTTAGAGAATCAACTTTTCATCTGATTGATTTTAGTCTCATACTTTTAAAATATATTTTTCTTTTTTTTTTTTAAGATTTTATTTATTTATTTGTTAGGGGGAGAGAGAGAGAGAGAGCGCACAGGCAGACAGAGTGGCAGGCAGAGGCAGAGGGAGAAGCAGGCTCCCTGCCAAGCAAGGAGCCCGATGTGGGACTCGATCCCAGGACGCTGGGATCATGACCTGAGCCGAAGGCAGCTGCTTAACGAACTAAGCCACCCAGGCATGCCATATTTTTCTTTTCAATTTCTGTTTTAATATTTATTATTTCTTTTCTTCTGATTCCTTTGTGTTTAATTTATTCTTCTCTTATGGTTTCCTATTTATGTGGTATCTTAATTACTGATTTGTGGTTTTTCTTCTTTTAGGCATTTTTAGTGACATAAATTTTCTTCTAAGCATTGCTTTCCATGCTCCCATATATTCTGATTCTGTTTTCATTTCATTCAGCTCACAATATTTTCTGATTTTGCCTCTGACTTTTTCTTTGACCCTTGGGGTACTTAGAAGTTTGTTGTTTAGGGGCACCTGGGTGGCTGAGTGGGCTAAGCCTTTGGCTCAGGTCATGATCCCGGGGTCCTGGGATCAAGCCCCACATCAGGCTCTCTGCTTGGCAGGGAGCTTGCTTCTCTTCCTGTCTCTCTGTCTACTTGTGATTTCTGTCTGTCAGATAAACAAATAAAAAAAATTCTTTAAAAAAAAAAAGAAGTTTGTTGTTTAATTTCCAAATGCTTAGAGATTTTTCTAAATTTCACAAAACAAACAAACAGCAACAACAACAACAAAAACCACTTAGAGTGATTCAGTCCTTTTCCATGAGTTGGGGTTTACTAACTGGAATGCTACATAAATGTGTATTCTACTGTCTTTGGGTACCTGTTCCTAGAGGCCAGGTCAAGTGTGCTGAGTGTTGTTCAGGTTTTTGACATCCTTACTGACTTTCTGTTTAGTCGTTCTATTAATTATTTAGAAAGAGGTATTCAAGTCGCCAAATAGTACTGCTGAATTGTGTATTTATCCTTTCAATTCTATTTCTGCTTTGTGTATTTTGAAGTTCTGTTTTAGGTGTGTATACATTTGTAATTGCTCTATCTTCCTAAAGAACTGGCTTTTTTATCATTATGAAATTTCCCTCTTTTTTTCCACTAACATCTTCTTTCCCTGAAGCTATTCCGCCCCCCCTGATGGTTGTGTAGCCCTTCTGGCTGTCCTATCATTAATGTTGGCATCATGTATCTTTTCCATCCTTTTCCCCACAACCTGTATTTGTCTTTGGATCTAAACTGCATTTGTTGCAGAAAGCATATATTCTGTGCTTTTTCTTATCCACTCTGACAATTTCTACCTTTTCATTGGCGTTTGTAATCTATTCAATATAATGTTATCCCTGCTACGGTTGGATTGACTTATGTCAGTTTGCTCTTTGTTTTCTGTATGTCTTATATCATTTTGTCTGTTTCTCTATTTTTCTTTTAGTGCTTTTTCTGGTGTTAACAGACATTTTCCTATGTAAAATTTAAACTCCTTCATTACTTTTGTTTAACTATGCTCTTTTAGGTCATTTCCTTAGTGGTTCCTCCAGGGATTACAATATGCAACTTAAATTATCATAGTCTACTTCAAGTCAATACTAACTTAAATCCAGTAAAATAGAAACTTTATTCCAATATAACTCCATTTTCTCCCCACTCCTTTATGACATTATAGATATGTATTACATATATGTACATTTAATCATTTATAAAATCTACATATATAATTATCTGTATTATAAAATATATATCTTATATATAAACATATGAACATAACATATATAAAATGTCATGTTAAACATTTTATATACTTTAAAAATAACTTTATAATTATTTTATGCAACTTTATGTTTTTTCAATCACTTACATGAAAAGGAGGAAAGCATGAAATATATGGTCTTCTATATTTGCCAACATATTTATGTTTTCTGAAAACTCTTATTTCCTCATGTACATTCTAGTCCCTGTCTATCATGTCCATTAGCCTAAGGAACTTCTTTTTTTTTTTTTAAGATTTTTATTTATTTATTTGACAGACGGAGATCACAAGTAGGCAGAGAGGCAGGAGAGGTGAGGGGGGGGAAGAAGGCTCCCTGCTGAGCAGAGAGCCTGATGCAGGGCTCGATCCCAGGACCCGGGATCATGACCTGAGCCGAAAGCAGAGGCTTTAACCCACTGAGCCACCCAGGTGCCCCAGGAACTTCTTTTAGTACTTCTTGTAAGCCATGTCTGCTAACAACACATTCTCTATCTCTGTTTATCTAACCTTATCTTTATTTCACCTACAATTTTGAGGAATATTTTTGTGGGATACAGAATTCTTGTTTGATAGTTTTATGTTTTCTTTTTGTTTGCTGGTTTTGCTTTCAGCAATTTTCTTTATGTCTCAATGCTTTCCATCTTTACTATTTTTTTTTAATAAGACTTACGCTGTTAATCATATCACTGGTCATCAGTATAGACTGAATTATTTTTCTCTCCCTGCATTCAGGATTATCTCTTTGGCTTTCAGCAGTTTGACTAGATGTGCACAGATATAATGGTCTTTGTGTTTCTTCTGCTTGGAGTTTGTTGAAATTCTTAGATGTGTCCATTAAATTTCTTTTATCAAGGTTATGAAGTTTATAATTATTTAGTTTTTCAAATTTCTGTCCTCTTTTCTCTCTTGTTTATTCTTTTTTTTTTAAGATTTTATTTATTTATTTGACAGACAGAGATCACAAGTAGGCAGAGAGGCAGGCAGAGAGAGAGG
>ML108433.1:0-44290 GCA_003697995.1 Taxidea taxus jeffersonii
AGGGAGAGATGGGACAGAGTGGGGGGGTGCTTGGGGGTGAGGGGATCCAGAGGACACGTGAGAGGGCAGGTGGCTACCTCCCAGCTCTGGTGGGGGCCACTCTTAGTCTTAATATTCTTAGTCATCTGTAAAAATGAATTGTCTTTCATAAAGCTTGTTTCTTGAAATTAAAAATTAATCTTAAGTAGAGAGGGGGAAATCCTTTCTTTGAGCACAGAATGCCCAAAACCACTTTTCTGGATATTCTTCAGCAAGCCTATTACATACTGCTAACCCTAAGAGATGGTGTATTCCTATAAAATATGTGGGTAAATCAAATGTCTGCCAATGTGCTCATTTCCCTCATTAATATCCCATAAGCTTCAGGATCATGTTCAGATCTTGAGGTGGGACCCGTGATACTTCTGACTACTGTATCAGCTGGCCAGCTGCTCCGTTTGCGGTCTCTGACCCTATCCCCATCCTTTATACAAGCAGTGACCTCTGCTCCTAAACACGTGTCTTCCCCTGCTAACTCCCGCTCAGTCGCCTGGGGAGAGCAGCCTTCCAGCTCTGTCAGTGAGCTGGTGGTGCTTCTTCTCGGTGCCCGCCTCCACTGGAGCACTGATCACTACGTCCCAGTTGGCTCTTGGTGTCCTTTCTCCTTCCCCAGGGAGCCTGAGTCTTACCCATCTGTGAATCCCCAGTACCTGGAGCCCAGTAAGTGCTTACAATGAATTTAATTGATTATTTCGCAATCTCTAACGTGAATATTAATCATTTGCAAACTGAATACTCTGGGGAGGGACATAGAAAATGTGTGGCAAGTTTCCCCTTCTCTGGGAATCTAGTCTTCGTGGTGACATGGGATTGGCCAAGAGAAGAGGACCCACAGTCTGCCAGGCGTGTGGCCCAGATCACTGACACCTGCAGGTTTAGGGGCGAGGCCGATTCCCAGCAGTGGGAGCCATCAGAAAAGCAGAGTCTTGGAGACGGTTTGGGTTGGGTCAGCAGCGGTGGGGGAGGCGCAGGAGTGATGGTGGCGAGGGGGAGAGCTGGCTGAGATCAGTGACCAGTGGAACAGTGCCAAGGGGTGGGAGGGTGCAAAGGCCTCAAAGCCATAACAGGATTTTGATATCATGAGAAATAGGGAGCCATGGAAGGTTCTCCAGCAGGGAGAAACAGGATGAAGTTGTGTTTTAGGCAGGCGAGTGAGGGAAAGTGGTGAGCAGAAGAGACTGGGAGGAAGGAAAGAGGCGAGAGGGGCTGCTGTCATCTGACTTGCCCCACATCTGCTCTACCTCCTGCTTCTTCCACGTGGCTAATGACTGCATGGAGCGCACCCATGGGCTGAGGCGCCTCTTCCCTGTGTTCACTCTTTCTTTCTTTCTTTTTAAGATTTATTTGAGAAAGAGTAGAGAGAGCATGCGAATGAGCATGGGGAAGGGCAGAGAGAGAGAGAGAATCTCAAGCAGACTCCCTGCCAAGTGCAGAGCCTGATGCAGGGCTCAATCCCATGACCCTGAGATCATGACCCAAGCAGAAACCAAGAGTCAGATGCTTAATTGACTGAGCCACCCAGGTGCCCCTCATTCATCCTTTGCAAACGTTTTCTGGGGCTACCTACTGTGCACCAGTTCCTGCGCTGGTGCCGGGGTTGCAGACGCCTGCCCCCAAAGACCCTGTGGCTGAGGACAGACACTATATAAATACATATGGCCACCTGATGACCTCTCACCTGTGCTCTTATCATTTAAAGACATCATTGTGTTATGTATATGAGCTCTAGTTCTCTGCTCCTCTACCCTCTGGTTTCCCCACTCCCTTTGATTTGCCAGTTTTCTCCAAGGGAATACCTTCTAAACAGCAAGCACTGAGCTGTGGGAGGTGGAGGTGCTCTGAGATGTGGTGGGGAGGATCCTTGAAATGCTGACGGGGTTGAATTCCTTCCCTGTCTCCCTCCCTTGCCCTTGGGTGCCTGCCCACCACCTGCCCTCCACTACCCACAGCTGGGGCTGTCTGCACACGCTGGGCCTCAGGACAGAGACTCTGCTGAGAAGCACTTTGAGGTCTCAGTCCCCAGGTGCTTGATGCTAATCTCTGGTGGCTTCCAGATCCCACTGACTCCTTACCCTCCTTGTTCTTCTTCATTTGTCCTTCGGGCCTCGTTCCTGAGACTAAGGAAGGAAGTCAGAGGCACAGAAAAAGATGCCAGGACCTCCTGGGCTCAGTCCCCCGCATGCCCACCCACCCAGCAGCACTCCCTTGAGGTTAAGACTCTCCAAAGAAGCTACGGTCAAAGCACACCCCCTCCCTCTGGGGTGTCTTGACCGCGTTAAGAGTCAGCCGGGCAGTTACTAGTTGGAAACCATCTCTGAAAGAACTGATTGGTCTGGACAGAGACAGACACAGGTACCAGGGATGACCGAGCATGTCCTACGTACTAGGCGATGCCACAGGCATTGCCTGCTTGACCACCACGTGACCTGGATATAGCTTTCCTCACCCCGCCCAGAGGAATGTGGGAATCTGGGCTAGGGTCAGGATTCAGTTCATTATATTAATTTCGTACATGAGCCAATGAAGGCTCAGAGAGGGGAAGCTCCTTCGCTGTGTGCACACACATCTTGACAGTCTGGGCTTTGCGGCTCTGCTGAGGGCCTCACGCTGGTGCAGAAATGCAAGCTCCTAATGGCCTGCCAGCCCAAGAATGCTCCCCCAACTCTGCCAGACTTTCCCAGTTTCACCTACACAACCATGCCCCAGAGCACCTCTTTCCGTGTGTGGCCCTCCTCCCTTGCTTGCTAACTTAAGCCTCACTGGAACATTCTCTTTTCTGTGCACGGCAGTGGAAAAGGTTGCAGAGTAAACATAGACCCCTGCAGAGCCACAAAGGAGATTCATTTAAGTTGGCATCAGTTTTGCTAGCTTCCTGCTGAAGTATTTGCCAATCTGGCCAAGATTTTAAGCTGCCTGGGGTCCGGGAACACCTCTACTCTTTAATGTTGTCCTTGACAGAGATCAAATGGCCAGAGGTTGCAGAGGCTCCATTATGTGGTTTCGGCTCCCTTGACTTTGGGGTCCAAGCAATGTGATACAGGTATGCCATGCTTTGCTTACATGGTTTTCCTCGTTCTGTCTTTCAAACTTCAGTTGTAAAGTTGCTAGCTGAGTTGAAGTCTGGTGTGGCAGAAATGCTGTGCGCCAGGGTCCAGGCACTGGCGTCCAGGGGGTCCCTCTTGGTCGGCGTCTTCCCTGGGGTTCCTGGGGCTGTTGACAAAGTATATTGTCTTGGTTGTTGTTTGTGGCCGCCATGTGTGGTGAGCCAGGCTGGGCCTTATCATCTCTAGTTTGTAGTTCATTGACATACCCGACTTGCCGAGGCCATTCACAGACCTAGGCCCTCTCTGTTCCTGGCTGAGCTCTCCCCTTTGTCCTCTCCACAGAGCCTTTCACGACCCCAGGTTCATGCACAACCCAGCCTCTGTGCTCCCTACCACCTCTCATTAAAGGGATCATGTAATATGACAGAGACAGGACCCCAAAGGGGACACAGGCTGTCTCTGCCATCCCCTAAAGTCATCTCATTTCACACAGGTCATCTTCAGAGCTGCCCGCCAATGACATGCCTACCCTCACAGCATGCCTGCATGGGCTTCTTGGTGGGGTGTCTTTCTCTTCCCTGCCCTCCCTGAGCAAATCTTACAATGCACCCATCCTCTCAGATTCTACTGGTGACCAGATGAGCTAAGAAGGAGAGGTAAATTGTCCCAAAGACTACACCTCTTGCAGGGGGTTGATGGTGGATTGGGGGCAATGAGCATCCCTGGGCTCCTGTATATACCCTCCAGCCCAGGGACCTTTTCTACCCTGCACCCCCACAATTTGTTTACACAAGTCCCTCCATGCTCTCTCGCCATCTTGGTTACTTCTGGGGAAGATTGGCCATTTTTGTAACTGTCACTGCAGAAGAACATCTTTGTGGTGCCTCGGGGTATCTGAACTTGTGGTTGAAAAGCAGAGGGCAGAGGATTGGGCCAGTGTGTTCAGGCCTGGTCCAGTTATCCCTTCCAGCCCAGGCAGGCAGTGGTGCAGACTCTAGATCCAGGGTGTCTGGGTTTGAGCCCGGCTCTGCCTCTCCTACGCTCCGTGATGTTGGGCAAGTTACTCATCTTCTCTGTAGCTGATGAGTAAAATATGGACATGCTAGTACCTGTGTCTGAGTGCTGAATGAATTAGTGCTTTCAAAGCACTTAGACCAATGCCAAGCACATGCTAAACCTCAAAACGTCCTAAAAAATGTGAGCTATTGTTATAATTCTGATTATGCTCCTATTTGGCTGTTGCCATTCTTGGCCATCTTAATAACAACACATAGTATGGATAGTGCATCTTAGTTTAAAAAGTGCTCATAGTACATATACTATCTCCCTTCTTCAGTGTGGGTGAAGGTTACAGACAAAGCCAAGGTCACAAAGTCAGGGAGGAGGCAATGCCTGGTCTTAAACTTGGTTCCAAGTGTTTTTTTTTTTTTTTCTTTCTCCCCAAATATCTTTATATTACTCAATGCCACCTCCTATAGAATGGGGGGGAAAGCTGTGAATGACTCAGTAAGACCACTTCTAATTACTGGGGAAGAAAAACACCTCTGAAGATATCTCATTTTGAGGATAGCATGTTTGGAAAAAAAATAATTACAAAGGAAATCCAAAGCCCACCCCAGAGCCAGCTGTAATTCTTTGCCAGCCCTTGGAGTTCAAAGAGGGAGACTTAAGGAAGGTCTTGAGGAGAATTACTTAATTTAGAGCATTGGAAACCCAACAATTATTTGCTTAAAAATAGAATTTGCTGAAACAACTTCCAGCTTCTTATTCTTCTCACTGCATAATAGAGTAATTAGTAATTTGTGTCACTCCAGTAATTTTTCTCCTTCTCATAATCACCAACAGTGATATTGTTGCCATGCTGGGGTTCTAGTACACACACACACACACAACACTGACACACTCCCTCACTCACACACTGACACATTCACACACAGACACACAACACCAACACATTCCCTCACTCACACACGGACACACTCACACACATACACCAACACACTCCCTCACTCACACACTGGCACACTCACACACACAGACACACTCCCTCATTCTCTCTCATACACATAGACACACCAAACACACACACTCACTCCTATCCGATCCCTGGAAGCAGGTAGATGTGAGAGTCTGTGTTGTGTTGTTGTAGATGTTGGAGTGAAAATTCTGTGACCCCCATAATTTATCCCTTATGTATGGATAAGACACTCTTGAGTGTGGTTTTCAAAAGAAGTAGAAATAAGAGCGGAGGACTGTCAGCGTATTTCCAAATATCATATGGAAGCTGTCATCGAGCATGGTGGCCACCTACATTTGTGCAGCTAAAAATCAGGACCTTTGTCTGACAGATGGCTTCGTCCTGAACTGTGGGTCTTATGAAGGTACAGAAAGCCCTCACATTTATTTGTACATTTGTTAGATTGAAAAGGATGAAACTGTGTAAGAATATGGACACTCCAAGAAAGTCCAGAGCAGAATTATAAGGGAAACTTACATGGGTTTTAATACCTACCAGGGGCTAGATCTATAATCAGCTGTTAGAAATCAAGCTAATAACTATTTGGAACAAAGCAGCGATAATAGGGATTTTATCCCCAAGTTTATCTGACTGAGTTTTTAAGAGGCTTTAGGTGACTGTGGGAAAGTAGAGAGAGGAAGTTTGAGAGATTGTTCCTTTTTCATGTAATAATCTATTATATTCAGATTACTGTACTATGTAAATAGTACTGTTGCTAACATTTATTGGCTGTTCATCATGTCCCAGGCACTGTACTAAGAGATTTATGTGCATTTTATATGTGTCCTTTAATCAATTTATAAGTTAGGTATTAATATTACTTCCATTTTATATGAGGAATGTGACAGAGACCATGTTGCATGCCCAGAATCCTTTCTTCTCTTTTATTCCATTGAAACAAAACCCAGGTTTTTTTTTTTTTTTTTTTTAATTTAAGCTCAAAACCCAGGTTTTACTTAGGGTGATGGTATGCCATGCGA
The DNA here is from genome assembly GCA_003697995.1 of Taxidea taxus jeffersonii. Taxonomy (NCBI): domain Eukaryota; kingdom Metazoa; phylum Chordata; class Mammalia; order Carnivora; family Mustelidae; genus Taxidea; species Taxidea taxus. Next base: position 6,081 of record ML108433.1, read on the forward strand.
ATGGCCTGCATTTTCTGCCCTCACTTTGAAGCCATATGTAGCACGTGACTAACTTCTGGCTGATGGGATAGAAGCAGGACTGGGTGTGGACTGTTGGAGAGGTTATCGCCTAAGGTATCTGACCCAGGGTGCTGGGTGGCTAGGTCAGGTAATTGTCTGCCTTTGGCTCAGGTCATGATCTCAGCATCCTGGGATTGAGTCCCGCATCTGGCTTCCCGCTCAGAGAGGAGTCTGCTTCTCCCTCTCTCTCTGCCCCTCCCTCATTTCGTGCTCTCTCTGTCTCTCTCTCTCTCAAGTAAAGAAATAAAATCCTAAAAGAAAAAAATGTATCTGACTCAGCCTGGAGGCACACCCTTTGTGTTTACACTTCTTGCAGCTGGGACAGCCAACAGGGTGTTGTTTCCACTAGGGGTTGAATTTCGAAGTTCAGCCCTGTTCTCCTGTTAAGAATTACTAGAAAAGCTAGACAAAATACGTCGTTAAAAATCTGTTTGAAAAAATCTGAGAAATCACAAGTCGATGAAGAATTATTGGGCCAAGTTGTTTGAGAAGAGAGAAGCCCAGTGAGGTGAACTGGGATCTTCTGGCCAGTTTTCTCCTGTGAATGTCCAGCCAATCCAGTCCACGTGGCTGAGGGCTAAGATGCTGAGTGGAACTTCTGGCAGACTTAGGGAGCTAGGCGCCTGTCAAGGGTGGGAGGCTCTGCTAGAAACCCAAGATCTGGATGAAGATCATGAGTGGTTACATCATTGGAATAACGTGAAGCAAGAATAGTCTGTCCCTGGCTGGCAGTGAAGCCAGCTTTGGGTCACCTCAGTCCCTGTTTGAGTTGATGCAATCTAGGATTGGTATTGCTCCACATCTCCTGCTGGAAGCAAATGTAAATTCTGTATGAAGAAAACACATTAGCAGAAACCTCAAATTATCTCAATCAAACAAAACAGGGGAAAGGTTGGAGAAAATTTTGACTTCCAAAATGGCAGAATGAGAACCTCCAAAAATCTGTTTCTGCTTAAAAATGACAAGAAGGCTGGCAAACAACCTGTTTATATTGCACCTCTTGATGGCTGTAGTCCTCCACAGCACCATTGTCCTCCACGGCACCCAGCGGCACTTGAGAGCCCCACATGGTGATCATTATTTAAGGCATATTTTGTACCCTGTGGGGTGGATGGTGCACCATCCTTGCAGGGTCATGCCTTCGAGCCGGGTCTCAGTCAAACACAAAACAGGTCATCATCCTTCTCTCAGATCTTGGAGCTCTTGTGAGGTCTAGTTCCTTTCTTCCCTTAACTCAACACTTTATTGGAAGGGCTACATTGTACCTTGTCTCTAGATATCGGTTTGGTGGCGGGGGGTGTGCTGTCTTACAAGAAAGAAGTCTGTACCATCTTCAGACTATCCTGTGTGTACCCATGCATGGTTGCACTGGCCTTGAAGAAATGACATTTGGATAAGAAAACCCACAGGTCAATGGATTAACTACTAAAGAGGGTAGATTCTGTGTGGTGTACTTAGCTCCATCTCAGAGGATGGTCTAGGGAAGAGTCTGTGTGAGACAACAGCAAAATGTCACAGAGAGGAAGAAAATGGCTTGGCTATAAAAATGTCGTATAAAATCCACATAGTCTATACATTGTTTTGAGTGGTACCAGCCTGTTTCTTCTGAATTTGGTAGAAGTTATGGTTCTTAATTTATACAAAGCATGTATCTCTTACTGCATCTCCACGGACTCCTGCTTGGAAGGAAATCCTGGATACTCAGGAAGCTAAGAGAAGGAAGAACCAGATGCTCACATCCCTGGTGCTCTGTGCAAGGGTTCATATTGATCTAGTAGTCCACTGCTCTCTCTGTCCTTATCATTTCCTCAGAGTTGAGGCCATCCAGAAGAGTAGAATAGAAGAGCGAGACACAGTATATTGCACTATTTTCATAACAATAATAATGTGAGTCTGCCCTAATAACTTAGTCCAAGGTATTTGGGATATTTACTTATTCATGTTTATTCCTGTATTTCTGCTTTCCTTTCTAGGATGGGCACTAAAGAGGGGATGGGAGTGGAGGAGTATGGACGGACTTAAATGAGCTTATACTTTGGTGGGAGGGAGCTTTCCCTCATCTTCTTCTGTTCTCTAGGGGTGTGGTGACAACATAAAAAATATATGGCGTTAGATCATAGAATAAACATCAATAAATAACAAAAGCAGACATGGTATAGGCCATATTTTCTTATCATGATGAAATCATCTCGGAGGTCACAGAAACACTTCAAGCACTTGGATATTTAAAAATACTTCCCCCCAAATGACTAAGTGAGGACATTTTCAGTGTGCAACAGTTCAAAAATAAAAACATTATCTTACATTTGTGGGATACAGTCAACGCTGTTAATTCAAAGCTTAGGCATAGCTTTAAAAATGCTTTTTAAAAAAATTAAACAAGAGGGATGCCTGGGTGGCTCAGTTGGTTAAGCGGCTGCCTTCGGCTCAGGTCATGATCCCAGCGTCCTGGGATCGAGTCCCACATCGGGCTCCTTGCTCAGCAGTGAGCCTGCTTCTCCTTCTGACTGCCACTCTGTCTGCCTGTGCTCGCTCCTGTTCTCTCTCTCTATCTGACAAATAAATAAATAAATAAAATATTAAAAAAAAATTAAACAAGAAAAATAAGATAGACTAATAATCTGAAGAAACTAGGAAAATAATAGTCAATCAGACATAAGGAACTCAATACTTAAAAATATTTTAAAAATTCTTTTTTTAAACAAAAATAGTAGACAGATAAAACTAAGAATGAATGTAGATAAATCACAAAATAGACAATTTGTGGCTGACAGGATGATGGCAAGAGAAAATGTAGGTAAAATACACACGAGAAATGAAATAATTTCAAATGATAATTAAAAACAACTTTATGCTAATGTGTTAAAAAACCTACCTGGAATGAATAAGACTGATCCAACAACACAAAAATAGATAATCTGATTAGATTAATAAGAAGAAAAAGAAGTGACCCCCTAAATATGCTCTGCTTTTAGGTGATTTTGCTTTTTTAATTTTTATTTATTTTTTTTTTTGCTTTTAATTTTTAAAGGAGCAAATAATCTCACTGCCATTCAAACTATTCCAGAGTAGAGAAAATATTAAAACTTACACATTCTCTCTACAAAACAAGCATATCCTTAACAGACTTTGAGAGACGTGTTATAAAATTCTTTTTTAAAAAATTTTTATTTCTTTTGATGGCTGCATAGTATTCCATTGTATATATACACCACATCTTCTTTATCCATTCATCTGTTGATGGACATCTAGGTTCTTTCCATAACTTGGCTATTGTGGACTTTGCTGCTATAAACATTTGGGTACACGTGCCCCTTCGGATCACTACATTTGTATCTTTAGGGTAAATACCCAGTAGTGCAATTGCTGGGTCATAAAAATGAAATCTTACCATTTGCGACGACATGGATGGAACTAGAGCGTATCATGCTTAGCGAAATAAGTCAACTGGAGAAAGACAACTATCACATGATCTCCCTGATATGAGGAAGTGGAGATGCAACGGGGGGTGGGGGTTAAGGTGGTAGGAAAAGAAAAAAATGAAACAAGATGGGATCGGGAGGGAGACAAACCAAAAGAGACTCTTAATGTCATAAAACAAACTGAGGGGGGTTGAGGGGGAGAGGGGTTGGGAGAGGGTGGTGGGGTTACATTACATGTTTAAATAAAAAAGCTTAAAGAAAAAATTTTTTTTTATTTATTTGGCAGACAGAGATCACAAGTAGGCAGAGAGGCAGGCAGAGAGAGAGGAGAAAGCAGGCTCTGCGCTGAGCAGAGAGCCCGATGTAGGGCTCAATCCCAGAACCCTGGGATCATGACCTGAGCTGAAGGCAGAGGCTTTAACCCACTGAGCCACCCAGGCACCCCTGAAAGATGTATTATAAAATAGAAAGTTACTAACCATTCTCACTCTGTGTTGATGCAGATTTCTGAGGTGCTCACAGATCAGTTTCAGCAAGTAAAGAAGGGCACTTTATGGTGATTCTGTTGGGTAATTCTGGGAATACAAAAATCATTTAATATTAGGAAATAGAAGATTATATCAGTCAGCCTAAAGAGAAAATCTCCATCATCTCAGTAAATGTCTAGAAAGCATTTCAGGAAAGTTCTGTACCAATTATGAGTGAACAGGTATAGTAAACTAGAAATAGAGAATTCTTTGAGTAATAAAGAATATTTATATTAAACAATAGCATATATCATAATTAAAAGGAAAATACCAGATGTATTCTAGTCAAAATCAGAAATGAGATAAAAATACCTTGTCACTATATTAATTAATTAATACTATTCTGGATATTCTAGCCAACACAAAAAAAATAGGAAACAGAAGTAAGATGGGTGACCAGAAAGGAAATAAAAAATGCTGCTGCATGCAGTTAATATAATTGTCTACCCAGAAAACCTAAGAGAATCAGACCACAAACCATCGGAACTAATAATAAATTGGAAAGACAGGTGACTATGAACAAATATACAGAATAAGCACTTTCCCATTTTAACATTGATAATCAGTTTAAATATATTATAGAGAACACAGTCCTACCTAAAACAATTACAAAGGTTTAACCCGCTAGGAATGATTCAATAATGAGTAAGTTTCCACCGATGAAGATAAAGGAAGAGCAGAATACGAAACTTCCAGACCAGAAGACTGAGTATTGAAGAGAGGCGGTTCATCTCCAGGTTCTAATAATAGGTGGAATTAATCTTCAGCACAAATTTCAGTGGGAGTCATTTTCACAACTGAAAAATACCTGGAAAAATAATAGATGAACATAGTTAGCTGTATTTTTAAAGAAAAGTACTGATGGGCCTATTTTTCTTTCAGGGAGCAAAATATTTTGAAGTGAAGTGGATCTAAATTAGAGTTTTACTAGGAATTGATTTAGCCAGTTATATCAAGCAGCTTTAACTCTATCACCCAGTAATTCCACCTCTAACCTAACAAAAATTTGAGAGGTGTAGATAAAGTTTTTTGTACAGGAATGTTCCTCACGGAGGTATTTATCATACTGTTTCTAAAATCTGCAAAAATTAAATCAATGATGGTCTCATTAAATCAATGATGAACACATTAAAATCATATTATTCAGCTGTTATTATGAAGAAGAATCTTTAATAACATGCAGCGTATTGTATTTCCCAAAGATGGCCATCTTCCATCCTACATGTTCTTCTGCCATACGACCTTGGAGGGATGGAGACTATTTCTCCATCTCCTGGAATGTGGTCATACCCTGATCCACAAAATTGCAAGCAAAATTAAATTATTTTAAACCATGAAGTTTTGGAGTGCTTTGTTATACAGCAACAGACAAGTTGGAAAATGTGTAAAGGTGTTTTAGGTCTATTAAATGAAAGACATGTTACAAAACAATATATGCTGTGTAATTCTCTTAAAAAAGTAAAGCATAGTACGAAGAATGATTCATGCCAAGATGCTGGCAGTAGTTATTTTGGATCATGGGATTAACTGTGCTTCTCATTTTCTTCTTGGAGCTTGCCTGATTTCTGAAACTTCTACAATGACTATGTATTGTTTTATAAGAATAAGAAAAAAAACCCCAGAATATAAAATCATGGTTTTAAAGACATTTTCATGACAGATAGGCTCACCAAACAACATTGCCTGAAAAAAATGTGCTGCAAACACTGCATGTGAGGGTTTTCCTATTCCTTGGACCTTGTGTTTTCAAGAAGGAACTTTGGCAGGAAAATGCACTCAGCTTTTCTCTCCATGTTTTTTCTCATTTGCTTCTCTGCATGAGAGAAGGAATGATTTACTTTGCTGGTGAGATAAATGCTCTCAGAATTCACTGCTCCTAATTCCTCCTTTGGGGGAGCGTGAGGGTCCAGTGCTGCTTCGCAGTGGACAGACCTGGACAGGTGGAAAGTGTGTGCGTGGGAGGTGGGGCCAGCTGAGCCTCTGAGATCTTGCTCCGGCCCTGCTCTGGAGATCAGAGAGTTCGAAGCAGCAAAATCGTCCCAGGGGCAGCTAACTGGGGAAGGGTTGGCCTTAGGAACCCCATTCCAAAGACTGGGGTGGGCATGGGATGAGAAGTAGAAGTCTTCTTTGTCCACAAACCCCAGCTTTCCCTGCCAGAATCCTTACCTAGAACAATATTTATTCATCAAAGGGAAGAAGAGTGATTGATAATTAGCTTCAAAATGTAGCAGTATCTATAAATGAACCCAATCTGCTTTTACATATTTAAAAGCTATGTATTTATAGACAGATACAAATTGTTTATATTACATATCACAAGAATTATGGAAGAAAGCACATAAAAATACTAAAAGTTCTCTCTCTCTCTGGATGTGGGGATTGTGTATTTATTTATACTCTGTAATGTACAGTGCAGCATAGATGACCTTTATAATCAGAAAGAATATCATTGTTAATTTTTAAAACAAAGTATTATTCTCTGAGATTGCTTTATAATCTTGTGTGTCTGGGCTCTTGAGACAGCAGTTGCTGTGCTGCCTTCAGGGTCACGCAAACTCTGCCTCCCAGCATCCCTTGGGAATGCCAATTTTCCCAAATAAAATCCTAGGGCAATCAGAAGAGGCATGTAGGCTGGGCCTTTTTATAGTTTTGGGAAATGAAAATGCTTTATCTTCTACCATCATGTGAACCATTTGCATCATTTGGAGAACATTTGTGTTGATTGGTTATATCGGTCAGGAAAACAAACATAACTAACAGAGAATTTAATATTAGGATTTATTTAAGCAGGTGTTAGAGAACAGAAGGCAAGAAGGGAACATTGAGGTAGCGCAGAGTTGATATAACTGTAGAAAACAGCTGCCATCTCCATGGCTGGGGCAATGAGGGAAGAGGCTGGGAATTGGGAAGAAGGGATCTGCAGGGCTGGGCCCTCAGAGCACAGGGGACAGCGTAATGGAAAGATTTAGGAAGTAAAGAGTTTGGGGTATCCATTACCTTTGTCAGTTCTCAGAGTTTTTTTATTTTTAAAAATTCTGTTATTTTCTTTTATCAAAGTAGAGTTAACACACAATGTGACATGAGTTTCAGGTGTACGACGTGGTATTCAACAACTCTGTAAGTTCAGCTGTGCTCACAAGTGTAGCTGCCATCTGCGACCATATAACATGACTACGGCATCACGGACTCTGTTCTCTGTGCCGTGCCTCTTACTCCCATGGCTCATTCATTCCATCATTCCATACCTAGAAACCTGTACCTCCCTCTCCACTTCACACATTTTTTCTCACCCCTCTCCTCCCCTCCCTGGCAATCGCCAGGTTGTTCTCTGTATTTACTGGTCTGTTTCTGTTAGTTTTTTTTTTTTTCATTTGTTTTGGTTTTTAGGTTTTGTATGTAAGTGAAATCATGTATTTGCTGTCTGACTTATTTCACATCAGCATAATACCCTCAAGGTCTATCCATGTTGTCCCTAGTGGCAGGATCTCGCTGTTTTTATAGTTGAATACTGTTCCATTGCATGTATATATTATATAGATTTTCTTTATCTGTTCATCTTTTGGTGGACATTGCGGTTGCTTCCATATCTTGGCTGATGTAAATAATGCTGGAATAAATAAATGTAGGTGTATATATATATTTAGTGTTTTTGTTTTCTTTGGGTAAATACCCAATAGTGGAATTAATGGGTCATATGGTATTTTGATTCTTTTTTTGTTTGTTTTTGAGGAACCTCCGTGCTAATGTCTGTTGGCCATCTGGATGTCTTCTTTGGAGAAATGTCTATGCAGGTCCTCTGCCCAGGTTTAATTGGGATAGTTGTTTTTTTCATTTCTGTTGTTGTTTTTATTTCTTTTCAGTGTTCCAGAATTCATTGTTTATGCACCACGCCCAGTGCTCCATGCAATACGTGCCCTCCTTAATACCCACCACCAGGCTCACCCAATCCCCACCCCCCAAACCCTGCAGATGACATGGTACTTTATATGGAAAACCCAAAAGACTCCACCCCCAAACTACTAGAACTCATACAGCAATTCAGTAATGTGGCAGGATACAAAATCAATGTACAGAAATCAGTTGCTTTCTTATACACTAACAATGAAAATATAGAAAGGAAAATTAGAGAATCGATTTCATTTACCATAGCACCAAGAAGTGTAAGATACCTGGGAATAAACCTAACCAATGAGGTAAAGGATCTATACTCGAGGAACTACAGAACACTCATGAAAGAAATTGAAGAAAACACAAAAGATGGAAGATCATTCCATGCTTATGGATCAAAAGAATAAACATTGTTAAAATGTCTATACTGCCTAGAGCAATCTATACTTTCAATACCATCCGGATCAAAATTCCACCAGCATTTTTCAAAGGGCTGGAACAAACAATCCTAAAATTTGTATGGAACCAGAAGAGACCCCGAATTGCTAAGGAAATGTTGAAAAAGAAAGACAAAACTGGGGGCATCACGTTGCCTGATTTCAAGCTTTACTTCAAAGCTGTGATCACCAAGACAGCATGGTACTGGCACAAAAATAGACACATAGACCAGTGGAACAGAGTGGAGAGCCTAGATGTGGACCCTCAACTCTATGGTTAAATAATCTTCGACAAAGCAGGAAAAAATATACAGTGGAAAAAAGACAGTCTCTTCAATAAATGGTGCTAGGAAAATTGGACAGCTATGTGTAGAAGAATGAAACTTGACCATTCTCTTACACCATACACAAAGATAAACTCGAAATGGATAAAAGACCTCAACGTGAGGCAGCAATCTATCAAAATCCTAGAGGAGAACATAGGCAGTAACTTCTTCGACTTTGGCCACAGCAACTTCTTTCACAATATGTCTCCAAAGGAAAGGAAACAAAAGTGAAAATGAACTTTTGGGACTTCATCAAGATCAAAAGCTTCTGCACAGTAAAGGAAACAGTCAACAAAACAAAGAGGCAGCCCACTGAATGGGAGAAGATATTCGCAAATGACACTACAGACAAAGGGCTGATATCCAAGATCTATGAAGAACTCCTCAAACTCAACACACACAAAACAGATAATCATGTCAGAAAATGGACAGAAGACATGAACAGACACTTCTCCAAATAAGACATACAAATAGTTAACAGACACATGAAAAAATGTTCATCATCATTAGCCATCAGGGAGATTCAAATCAAAACCACATTGAGATGCCACCTTATACCAGTTAGAATGGCCAAAATCAACAAGGCAGTAAACAACAAGTGTTGGAGAGGAAGTGGAGAAAGGGGAACCCTCTTCCACTGTTGGTGGGAATGCAAGTTGGTGCACTTTGGAAAACAGTGTGGAGACTCCTTAAGAAATTAAAAATAGAGCTTCCCTATGACCCTACAATTGCACTACGGGGTATTTACCCGAAAGTTACTGATGTAGTGAAAAGAAGGGCCATCTGTACTCCAATGTTCATAGCAGCAGTGACCACAGTCACCAAACTGTGGAAGGAACCAAGATGCCCTTCAACAGATGAAGGGATAAAGAAGATATGGCCCATATATTCAATGGAGTATTATGCCTCCATCAGAAAGGATGAATACCCAACTTTTGTATCAACATGGATGGGACTGGAAGAGATTATGCTGAGTGAAATAAGTCAAGCAGAGAGAGTCAATTATCATATGGTTTCACTTACTTGAGGAGCATAAGGAGTAACGTGGAGGACATTGGGAGATGGAGAGAAGTGAGTTGGGGGAAATTGGAGGGGGAGACAAATCATGAGAGACTGTGGACTCTGATAAACAAACTGTTGTTGTTTTTAAATGCCTTTTTTATTTTGCAATAATTATAGACTTACAGGGAATTGCAAAAACAGTACCCCTGTACCAATTGTGGCATATTCCAGCTTTCCCCAGTAGTGACATTGGTACATCATTAAACCCAGGAAATAGATTGGCATGATATGATTAATTTGATTATAGACCTGGACCAGTTTTTGCATTTACTCATTTTTTATGTCTTTGTGTATAATTTTATGACATTTTATCACCTATAGAGATTTGTATAACCACTGCCACCACAATCTAGATATGAAACTCTCCCATCATCGCAAAGAAACTCCCTCTTGCTGCCCCTTCATAGTCACACTGTCATTCCCCTTCTGTAACCCCTGGCAAAAATTGTCTGTTCTCCGGATTTCTATAATTTGCTTAATTATGTTACTGATTGAATTATGTCTCCAATGTCCCCAAATGTATTTTGGAGTTCTTACCTCCAGTATCTCAGAATTGACCTTATTTAGAGACTGGGTCTCTACAGAGGTCACCAAGTTAAAATGAGTCATTAAGATGAGCTGTTATCCAGCCTGACTAGTGTCCTTCTAAATTCTTTTTTTTTTTAAGATTTTATTTATTTGACAGAGAGAGAGAGAGGGAAGCAGGCTCCCTGCTGAGCAGAGAGCCCGATGCAGGACTCGATCCCAGGACCCTGAGATCATGACCTGAGTGGAAGGCAGCGGCTTAACCAACTGAGCCACCCAGGCGCCCCCTGACTAGTGTCCTTCTAAAGGGAGGTTTGGAGATATACATGACCACAAGGAGAATACCACATGAACATAAAGGCAGACACTGGAGTGATTCTCCTCTAAGACAAGGAATGCCAAAGAATTGCCAACAAACCACCAGGAGCTAGGGGACATACACAGAATGGATTCTTCCTCCCAGCCCTCAGAAAGAACCAATCCTGAAGACACCTTGATCTTAGACTTCTGGCCCCTAGGACTGTGAGAAAAGAAACTTCTGCTGCTTAAGGCACCCACTTTGCAGTGCTTTGTTACTACAGCTCTAACAATGCAGCTCTAATACAGTCAGTTTATGCAATTTAATTTTTAATAATAATCATGCTTAAAAGTAGCTTACAAAATTCCTGAAATTCTCTTGAGTGAGCTGGCTGTAGTACGCCACTGCAAGTAAGGGAGAGCACAGTGAGGCTCATTCTGGGAGCGTATAGAAAACTGGGAATTGGAACCAAGCTGCCACTTCTAGAATGGAGAGGCTCTGCCGGTGAGACAGTGATAGGATCAGGAGTCGGACAAGTAGGGTCAGGTCCTGCTTCCTCCTGCAGCCACCCAGAGTCCCTCTAGCATCCCCTGTCGCCTAGTCTATTGAGGATATAGCTGGCTAAGCAGGGAAGGTGGCTTTGGGAGCTCAGGCACCCTTATCACAAAGCATAGAACAGAGAGTAAGTTTGGAGCTGAGAGATAAGAGCCGAATATTCAAACTGGGTTTTTTTTTTTCTTTTAAAGAAGACTGTTCTAGAGACTAAAAGACTGGAGAACAAAAGTCTCTTTTATTCAGCTCAGCTATCATTATGGGTTTTCTCTGGACCATGAAGCTGCTGGCCAAGGGGACAGATACTGCTGTCTCCTTACATCCATATTTTATAATTTATTTTGAGAAACTTTATCACATGTACCTTATTTTGAGCAGCTTATTAAAAAACACTCCTGTTTCAAAAAACAAGTGTGCTGCCTTTCACCTTGTGTCATATTCCCAAGGGCGGATTGACTGTATTCTCTCAAGAAGCTTACTTATTTTGATAATAAAAAAGGTATGGGAAAGTAGGATTTGGTATATGAAAATTTAATTTGCAGAAAACAACTTTTTGAGAACATATGTGTTCTTTAAATACAGTGAGATTGCCTTGTGATGCCTGGAAATCCACCATCTCCCTTGAAAGGAAAAGCAACTTCTTAACAGAGTTTTGAGGGCAAGGAAAGGACTAATTCACTTCTTGGTAGGCTGGCTCCCCGTGTGGGTTAATTCTTTCCTAAGTAGCCTGAGATGAGTGGAATTGCTCTTCCTGGCTCCCCAGGACCAGCCCAATATCTTTCCTGCCAGCTCTGAGCATAGTGCAGTCCCCCAGCACATCCCACTAATGATCCAAACCGCTACCGCAGCATCTGTGCTTATGACTTTTAGACGCACCAGCGAGAAGGATTCCAACCTGGGAGAGGCATTTCTGTGAAAGCCCACATCTTTCTTACTGCACACCAGCCACTTCATTATCTTCTCGGGCATCTTATTTCCAGCTTGTCCCTGAAAAAAACAAATGAAAGTTTAATACTCATCCCCATTATACATGTAATGCAGGGTTATTGCGGAAATCTTCAGAAATATAGAAAATTCTGGAAAATAAAATGCAATTTGAGGTCACGTGGCTTAAGTTTCATAGGAAAAGAATCAAATGTATGTGTTTACTCAAAAGATTTCCCCCCATGGAAGTGTATATCTTGAGGGATAGTGAGCAAAATGTGATGTCAGTAGCCTTTTTGCTCCCTACCTTTGTGCCAGGGCAGAGCTTAGAACTGCCTCATGGACCCAGCAGGGAGTCCCCAGGTGAGCCTGTGAGGCTTACCTTTCCTTCCTTGTTCTCTCAGGGCTCTGGTCTTTAACCGTTCAGTTTTGGAATGGTGGCATCTTTTGGAAAGAATCCTGCAGGTGGCCATGATACCAGGACAAAACCAATTAGAGAAAGTGGAATACTTTGTCATAATGGTCACTGCTAAGATCTTGGTTGGGATGGCGAGCCATAAATATGTTACTCCAGTGGGTAATTTGGGGAAGTACAGCAATGGGGAACTCATTGGAGAAAGGGACTGTGGGAGTGTCCATCCCTGCCCGTGTTTTCCACCTCCCTCACTGGGTTCCTGGACCACAGGCATGGTCTCTAACTTCCCTTCTCTCTCCCTCTCTTCCCTCTACCCCCAATGGCAGGAATTAGCCCTTCAGTGGTCTATCTCCAGGCGGGATCCGCCATTGATATGTAGATCTGTTTCCCTGTCAAGGCTGGACTGAGACATCACCTCCCTCACCTAAGAGAAAACTGGCTCTGCAGGAAGGGGAGGGGAGGAGAAAATAACTAACATGAAAATTTTGACTGAAGTTGTGTTGGGGTTTTGCTCTTCAGCAAGGGATTGAGAGATGGTATAACAGCTGTTAAAGCAAGGACTTTGGGTCTAGGCTTGGGGGTCCAATCTCAGACCTGCCAGTTATTTGGTGGGTGACCCTGGCAAGTTGTAACCTTCTCATGCATCAGTTTCCTCATGTGTAAAAAATGGGACAAGTGCCATTTTTGCCGTGTTTTCAGTGTAAAAGAATAAAAGTTGTAATATGCGTGGTATTTAATCCGGTGCTCGCGCAGTAAGTGGGAAGCAGTATTTAGAATGGGATTCCAGGAAAGGAAGCGATGTCAGCATCTACCCACACCCTTCGGAGGGGTGGGGTGCTGGGGCAAGGTGACCAAGGGTGCAAGCCCAGGAGCTCCACCTCTTGTAGAGAACCTGAGAAGTGACTGAGTGGGTTTGGAGCTGCTGAGTGTCCTATGGGCACATGTCCTGCCAATTTGACTTTGGCTGCGTCCCCGAGTTCTGATTTCCCAACCCCCATTCCCAAGCCTGAGACATATCCCTGGGAGGGAGGCTGGAAAGAGGAGAAAAAGAGATTATGGGAGCAGATACTAGAGAGAGATCAGAAATTCAAAGGGCAGTGGGGTCCTATGAGGCAGCAAAGTCCTGTGAGCTTCCAAGGTAAACAGCCGGTGCAGCCCAGGGTGGGAGCTGGGCAGATTTAACTCCTGCTCTGCCTTCACCTGGTGGTGTGACCAGGAAAAGTACTTCCTCCATCCCCTCCCCTGTGAAGTGGGGATGATGCTGTCCCTGCATCTGCCTCTCAGGGCCATTCTGAAGGTGAGAGGGGAGGATCGTTGTGAATATGCTTTAATCAGAAACGTCCTATAAAAAGTTTTGTGTTACCATAAAAGAAGTGACTGGTGTGAATAAATAGCCTTTTTCCTAACTTTACACCTAAGCTAGGTCCTTGGGCTTCTCTGAGGAAACTGCTGTTATCATCCAGAGATGCAGATTGGTTTTAAATGTGGTATTGAGCTCCTTAGTAGCTTGAGAAAATGAAGAACAGAGGGTGGGGAGGAGGAGAGAGCAGAATGTAATATGTGCAATATTTTGTTCTTTGTAAAATATTTGTATTTTATAATATTTTTGTTCTTTGTAAAATATTTATATTTTATCAAATGTTTGCTGAGCACCTAGCCTGTGACAGGTGCTCAGTGAAGCAGGCACTGCACACAATGGTAAAGAGGGGACTTACACCCTGCCCAGCCGATGAACCAGTAAGCAAAACCATAATACTGAATATCCTCTTTCATTCCATCTCAATCACCCACGTCTGCAAGTACAACCTAGACATTGGCATTGTCTGAATCCGCCCCACTTTCAAGAGCAGTGATTTAAAATTCCTAATCTTCAAGGTTACAATAAATATTTGATCACTAAACTTCGTGGAGCCCTGACATTGGTTAGCAGTTACCCGGTACCTCCTGGTCCATTTGCCCTTCCCTCTCCCAGATGACTGTTTTGTGTTTCCTTCTCTCTTCCCAGTCCCCCTTCTCCCCATCCCTCTCTCAACTCACCACTGATGTTCTTTTTTCTCCTTTCACTGAGAAAATGAACACCACTGGCAGAGAATTTGCAAAAGCTTCCACCCACATCTGGACTTACCAACCCACATTGCTGTCTTATTTCCCACGTTATGGGTCTCTGCCAGCCTTACACCAACCCTCCCACCTGAGGACTTGCTCCGTTCCCCTCTCCTACTCAAGAACAGTACTACAGCAGTTCTTATCCTTTGGTCCTGACTTATTCATTTGTACTCACTGTATTCACTTAGTTTCTCTATCATGTTGACCATTTCCATCCATGTTCATTAATGTTGGTACTGCTTCCATTTAAAAAACCCTCAAGTCTGTTTTGGGCCTCACTCTCCTTTCCAGCCATCAGTTCATTATCTTCTTTGGTTTACAGTGAAACTCCTAGAAAAGTTGTCTGTACCCACTGGTTTCCATCTTTTTCCTCTGTGGGTTACCATGGAAACGAATCTTTTCAAGGTCAACAGTGATGTCCACACTATGTCCACAGTGATGTCTACACTACATCCACAGTGATGTCCACACTATGTCCACAGTGATGTCCATACTATGTCCACGGTATGTCCAGTAGCCATATTCTTTGGTTGTCACTAACTGGACCTATCAGCTGCATTTATTGTTTTTTAAAGATTATTTATTTATTAGAAAGAGAGAGAGAGAACAAGTAGGGGGAGTGACAGGCAGGGGCAGAGGGAGAAGCAGATTCCCTGCTGAGCAGAGACTCCCCCCTGCCAACGTGGGGCTTGATCTAATGATCCTGAGATCATGATCTGAGCTGAAGACAGATGCTTAACCGACTGAGGCACCCAGGTTCCCCTATCAGCTTCATTTAATTTGGTGGTTATATCTCTCCACCTTGAAGTGTTTTCTTCTTTCGGTTTTTAGGACAACCCCTTTCTTTTGGCTCTCCTTTTTCCTCACTGGTCCCTTCTTCTCAGTCTCCTTCTCAGGCCTCTCCCATCTTCCTGCCCTCTAAACCTGGAGATATCCCAGGGCCTCATGCTCAGACCTTTTATTTTTTTAACCTTACTCTCAAGGTGACCTCATCTAATCCCATTGGCTTTAAATATCATCTACTTAAGTACCACCCATGTGCTGATGGCTCAACATTTCCTACCTCCAGCACTGACTCTCTTTGGAACACCTTACCCCAGCAGATGCATGACAGCACTCCCTTAGGAACCTCCAGCTTAACAGACTGGAATTGAGGTAGTGGTCTGCACCCAAAACTTTCTCCTCTCACAGACTCTCATGAAGATAAACCTCACCTTCTCAGTTCCCCAGACTTAAAACAATGGAGTTCACCTTGAGTGAACCACTATTCCTGTTCACGAGGGCTCTGCACTATGAGCTAATCACTTCCTAGAGTCCTCATTGGGGTTTAGGATTTCAGTATATGAGTTTTGGGGAGACACGAATATCCAGTCCTTTGCCTATACATCAGTGAACCCTTAAGTTAGAGCTTCCACTCACATCCTTTGCTGGCTCTTGACCCAAGCGTGCGAAACCCGTTTCTCTGAATCTTACCGTATTTCCATTTCCGTTCCCCAGAGGTATCTCAGACGCAACAGGCTACAACCAACTCATGCTCCCTGCCCTCTGGGAGCCCCTGCCCAGTTCATGTCTCATTTTATGTTTTTCATTTTTGGTGTTCCCTGCTTCAGTGAGTGACCCCGCAGTCCACTAAGTCAGAAATCGAGTTTTCCTTGAGACTTCCTTCTCCTTCGTTATGTCTATCAAATCCACCATAAATTCCTATAGATTTGATTTCTGAATCTCCTCCCAGTGTGTCCGCTTCTCCCTGTCTCTGCTGCCAGCCCCTGAGCCTGCTGTCATCCTGGTTCCTTGGGCTAGTCCCAAAGTTTCCTATTGGCCTCTCTGCTCTTCCATGACCTCCCCAAGCACTGTGGTAAGAGAGATCTTGCACAGAAGCAGATGTCATCGTGTGAGTCCTGACCTCTAACCCACCTCCTACTTACAATCTTGAACAGCTCTCTTTTCCTCCCAGGATTAAACCATGTTCCTTAGTGTGGCCTACATGGGCATGGTGTTTCCTGGCGAGCTTCCTGACCTCATGTACCTCTCTGCTTCATTCTCTGCCACTGCTGCCCTGACCTTCCTAGAATTTTGCTCTGCCTTGCTGAAAGATCTTTGCATCAGTTCTTCCTTCTGTCTGGAAAGCTCCTCTCCTTTCTTAGCCTGGTTAACCCCTGCTAGTTCCTCAGATGCCAGCTGGAGCATCCCACATTCTAGGCAAGGGCTGGCTTCTTAATTATATTCTGAAATAGAACTTTCTGGGCATCTGGATGGCTCAGTTGGTTAAGTGTCTGCCCTTGGCTCAGGTTATGATCCCAGGGTCCTGGGACTGAGTCCTGCATCGAGCTCCCTGCTCACTGGGGAGCCTGCTTCTGCACCCTCATGAACCCTCTCTCTCTCACTCTCTTTCAAACAAATAAATAGATAAAAATAAAATCTTAAAAAAGAGAAATTTCTTTGTAGTACTCATACCACTTTGTATTTACACTCACAGTTGTGATTTTTTAAAAAGAAATTTATATATGTTTTCTTTACTCCACTAAAAGCTGTTAGAGTATGGGATGTGTCTGATTTTGTTTACAGCTATATCCCCTGGGCCTACCTTACTGTCTGACACAAAGAAGGTGTAAAAAGTATTTTCAGATGATCAACTGAGCACAAATTATAATAGATGCTAAGAAAGAAATTACCAGAATGCAGAGGTAGAAAATGTAGCTAATTAGGATGGTCAGGGAAACCTCTCTAAAGCCATAACATGTAAATGAGCTCTGAAGGAGGAGAAGGAGGCAGCCAGGGGAAAAGTGGGTGAATGTATGTATCTCTGGGGAAAGAGCTGAGTATAATCAAAGGCCATGAAGTAGAGACTTCTGTATCTTCAAGGGAAAAAAGAGGCCGGGGTGGCTAGAGTGTAGTGGTTGCGGGTGAGACAGCCACAGGATGAGCTGGGAACATTAGGCAAGGCCCAGATCGTTTAGGATTTATTGGTCATGATGAGACATTTGTGTTTTATTTGAGGAATAATGAGAAGCTATTAAAGGTTTTAGGGAGGAGGCATGCCCCCTGACCTACTTTCTGCAGAGATAATAGACTATAGATGTGGAGGACTGGGAGCAAGAACATCCGGTGAGGATACCACCTAGGTGAAAGCCGGGCTTGGGATGAATCACATATTAGGAAGCAAATGAAAGAGAGGTGGATGGAGTCAAGAAATACTTTGGAGGGAGAAACAAAATTGAATCGGAGGCAGAGAGAGATTATAATCAGGGAGGTGTCCTCCTATCCTTACTTAAACAATTATGTAGATAGTGGTACCATTTATAGAGATGGAGGAGTGTGAAGCTTTGAGGGGAAAAATCGAGGATTGAGTATCAACTTTATTAACAATGAGATGCCCATGAGACATCCAAGGGGGCATTTTCAGGAGGTGGTTGTGTATGTGCGTCTGGAACTCAGAGGACTGCTGTGGGTTGCAGATCTAAATTTGGGGGGTTACCAAATTATGGATGGTAATACCAGTAATTTTTTATATTAATTTTGGTAATACCAGTGAGAATGCATATAATCACCTATGAGCATGTGTAGACAAGAGCAGGAGGCTAAGCCTTGGGAAACGCTAACGTCTGAGGGTCAGGTTATGAGATGCTTACAAAGAAGACTGAGGAGTGACCAGGGTGGAAGAAGGACGCCCAGGGGAAGGCAGGCTTGTGTCAGTAAAGAAGATGTTATTGCCTGAGCCAGAGGAGGCTGAAGGGCCAAGTTCTCAAATGTACTTAATGCCACTCAACTGTACACTTAAAATGGCTCAAATGATAAACCTTAGGTACATTTTACCACACACACGGACATGCAAAAGAAGCAATTTGTGTGAGTTATGCTGGCTGAAAGTGTGTTGTGTCAGGAGCTCAGAATGCAGAAGATGAAGGGGCTGAATGGGGCCAGGAGTTAAGGCCACAGTCCTGGGCACACTTGAAGATGAGAGCCTAGTGCACGTCCATGAGCAGCCGCAGGGCAGAGGGGGGCCCCGGACACTCTGGTCTTGAACCTGGAGAGGTACCTGGCCACTTTGTCAAGGCTCCTCCCTTCTCATGGCTCTCTGCTCTCATGATGCCAGGGAAGGGATGCCGGCCTGGGCTGCTGTCCCCTCAGAGGCCCCTCAGGGACACTGCATGGCCACATGGCCAGCCTGTGTCTGATGACCATGAACCCAGAGCAGCGAATAAGCCCTGAATTTTCTCACCAGCAGCTCCATCATGGCTTGTGTCGACTTGAAATAAATCTGCATTGCTGGTGCCCAGAGACTAGGGAAGCCTTCCAAACCAGAGATGCCTCCCACACAGTGAGAAGTGGGATACGGAGAGGGGTATGGAGCCTTCCTTCTTCACTGGATCTGGAGAGGCAACTTCTGTTTCAGAAAGGAGACAGACTTATTCACTGATTCAACATATATTTACTGCAGGCCGACTCCATACCTGGCACTGCCAGGCACTGTCAAGATTCCTGCCTTTAGGGAGCTTATATTCTAATGAGACAGACAGTCTCCAGTAGGCAAAATACATAAATGAGTAACACCCGGGCGGTGATAAGTGCTATTCAGATGAATAAAGCACAGTAAAGAGATAGGAACTATTAGGAGAGTATTATTTTATGCATTAAATTAATATTGCATAAACTAATATGCATTATATTAATTTTGCACAAAATAAATACCATGCATTAAATAAATGCATAACTGGTATAATTTCATATAGTGATCAGTATTTTCTTAGTCTGTTCGAGCTGCCATAACAAAAGGACACAGACTGGATGGCAAAAGGACCAAAGAGATTTATTTCTCAGAGTTCTAGAGGGTAGAAGTCCAAGAGCACGGTGCCAGCATGGTAGGGTTCTGGCCAAGGCCCTCTTCTGGGTTGGAGACTGTTGACTTCTTGCTGTGTCCTCACAGGGCAGGAAGTGCAGGGGACTCTTGGGGACCTCTTTAATAACACTAGTTCTGTTCATAAGGGCTCCGCTGTCCTGATGACCAAGCACCTCTCAAAGGCCTCACTTTCTGATACCATCACAGTGGGCATTAGAATTTCAACACAAGCGTTTGTGGAGGGGAGACAGACATTCAGATCGTAGCAAAGACAGTGAAGAAATTAAAGCAGGGCAAGGGACTAGGGAGTGCCATGGGGAAAGGACATCTAGGGTAGATAAGGTGAACTAGGAAGGACACAGTGGTACATCTGAACAGACACTTAAGTGATAGGGACATCCATCCCAGTGGCAAGAATATCAAGGAAAAGTCCAGGAGGCAGGACAGGTTATAGTGTGCCTGGGAAAAGCGAGGTGGCCACGGAGGCTGGGCAGAGGGTGAGGAGGGTAGGAGGAAGACGAAGAGCTGGGGCAGGGAGAGGCAGGGGCTGCGGAGAGCAGGTTGGCTTTATCCGGATGTGATGGGAGTTTTAAGTACGCATAATCCGACTCACATTTGGAAAGGCGCCTTCCTTCTGCTCTGTGCAAGTTCACCATGGGGAAGCAGGAGCAGACATAAGCCGGCTCTTAGAACGATGTGGCAAGAGGTGATGGGGACTTAGTCTGAGATATTCATGGTGAGAGGGATGAAAATTGGTCAGATTTAGGCATGAAACAACTGCAAGAAAAAAATATATTAAAAAAAGGTAAGTTGATATCGATCGAGCCGTGCCCCACGCCAGCTGCTCCCCTAAACCCCTTAATTCTCGTAATGACTCTGAAAGAATGTCTCCTTATCCCTGGTTAGGGTCTGGGGAAGTGGGTCTTATGGGGGGAAGCCCTATGGCCAAGGCTACCATGTGTAATTAGTGCCGTTGTCACTGAAACCCCGGTTGTGTTGACTCTAAAGCCCGTGACCTTGGCTTTGGTACTGTACTGTGTAGTATCCCTGACAGGTCAGTGCAGGGTGGAGGTGAGGCGGGAGCCATACCAGGCAGAGCAGGACAGGCACAAGGCTGAGGAGCCAGAGAAGAGGGAGATGAGGTGTAGGCAGATAGCTTGGGGTCTGCTTCTCCTGACCCACAGACTGAGGTCTGCAGCCTGTGGGGTGGATGGAAGTCCTTGGGACAGTTCTCTCCATGGGCTCTGTGAGGTCATAGTACTTACAGCCCAGCTTGGGTCCCAGGTATCCAGAGTGGGCGAGAGAGACATTGTCCCCATTTTTACTTTAGTCAGAGCACCATGAGGGTTCTGGGGCATGGGATACCTGGTGGATGATTCCTTGGGTCTGGATTTCTAGAACACTTGCCTAGGGGCATTTGACAGTGTTCTGAGCTTCTGGATAAGCTCTGGCCAGTGAAATTTGAGTCATTACTGTTTGTGTGACCTCACAAGCCAGAATATAAAATAATTCTCAGATCACATGGTCAGAGTGTCAGGTTGCTCATGGTGGTTTAAGATCATTTAACACCACAAGGTCAGGGCTGCCTGGGTGGCTCAGTAGGTTAAGCTTCTGACTCTTGATTTTGGCTCAGATCATGATCTCGGGGTTGTGAGCCCTGTGTCAGCCTCCGTGCTCAGCAGGGAGTCTGCTTGTCCTTCTCCCTCTCCTTCTGCCCCACCCCGCTTGTGCTCTCTCAATCTTTCTCTCTCTCTTTCTAAAATATACAAGTAAATCTTTAAAAAAATAAATAAAACCACGAGGTCAAATCCACACATAGATATGCCTGGAAAAGAAGGTCAAAATCTTTTTTAGACCCAATTGTATTCCACACAGCAGAAGGGAGGGGGATAACATTCAGGTGACAGCTCCCCTCAACAGCTGGAAACACTTGTGCGAGGGTGTTACCAGAATTTATCCCTCAGTGGCTGAAGTCATGGGAGTGGCTAGGATTGGCCCACGAGAACAAGACGTCTGCCGTCTCTTACCGGCTGGATGCCCCGTGCAGTTCCGCTCTTGTTCAGAAGCATCTGAACCTCCAAGTAAAAGTCACACATCAGTGCCTCATGTGGAAGCATCATCTTAGTAATAACTTGCGTTGAGCATTACCAAGTCCATTCACATCCCTGGTGTCATGTGCCACCATCACCGAGGCCCCGGGGGAAGCTGAACAGGTAACTATTACTGATTTATAGCTCTGCAAAGGTGCCCAACAGCATTCATCATCAGGGAACTGCACATCAAAAGCACAGTGAGATCCCGCATCATCCCAGAGGGTAACCATAAAGACAACGGCAACAGCAGCAGGAAACCACGTGTTGGTGAGAACGTGGGGAAGTGGGAACCCCGATGCCTCAGTGGTGGGGTATAAGGTCATGTGGCCACTTTAGGAAACAGTCTCACAGTTTCTCCAAAGGTCAGTAGAACCCACTATATGAATTCAGTAGTTCCACTTATACATATGTGTCCAAAAGAAATGAAAGCAGGGACTCGAACACAGCCTTGTGCCCCCATGTCCACCCCAACCAAGAGCTGGAAAAAACCCAAGTGTCCACTAATGGATGGATAAACAGAATGAGGTCTACTCATATAATGTGGTAATATTCAGCCATAAAAAATTACAGAAGGTTCAATTTATTTTTTTAATTTTTATTTTTATTTCTAGTTCACATCTTTTCATTGACTGTCAGCACTTAAAAACAAGGAGGCTTGGTAAAAACAGGCAGAGAAGCTGTTTCCTGTTCTCTCTCTCAAACATGAAAGACATAATGAACAAGGTCCCATGCGTCCGTCATCCCAACAAGTCTAGGATCACAAAGCACCAGGATGAAGGGTATAACCCGAAGCCACAACAATGTTCTTCAGTCACCTTTTCTTAGGTTATCAGTGCATTTCTAGGGTCTCTTGATTTCTTGGCAATGATTCAGAATCCCTAGAAGACAAATGCCATGTGTAGTGAGAATGTCTCAATCTTCCATGCCATGCCATTTTTTTGTTCGTCAAAACTTGTCAGAAGTTTGCCTCCAGAGCCAAGGTCTGTAGAGACTTTCTCAGACTGGCTGAGGAGAGACCTGCGTTTGCTGACAAGAGGGTCTCATCATCGCAGTCAGCTTCTCTCCAAGTGTCCTGAGAACACTTAGTATCTTCACTTTCTGTTGGGCGTTCAGGCCTCTTTCCAGCTTCCCTACCATGAGATCTCCATCCATCTCCGCTCACCTTGTCTAGAGCCCACCCGACCATTTCTTTGCAAGTAATCTGATGACGTGTGGGGTCTTAATGGCCTGGCTGACAGCCTCCTGGATGGCAGTTGCATTCCACTTGGCTCATCTACCGGAGTCATATTTCCAGACAGGATTTTCTTCAGTGAAATCATTGAAGTGGCTTAGTTGCTCCAGAGTTCCCTTTATTGGTTTCTTCCTATCCATATACATCAAGTTCCTCTCTTGTCTCTTAGTACCCAGTGCTGGCTAGTCCCAAAGTGCATGAAACTCCTACCATTGACGTTCCAAGTGTCTTGAACTTGAGGAAGGTGAAATTGTTCTCAGGGCTATAAGAGGCTCGAAGTTTGAACTGCTTGGGGGTGGAGTTGGCTGTGGGTTCCAGCCTGGTGGACACTCCCAGTGGGAGCACTTCCCAGAAGGTACAATTTCAAAACGATTCCACTTCACTTTAAACTCTTTAGAACTCTTGGGGTGCCTGGGTGGCTCAGTAGGTTAAGCCTCTGCCTTCGGCTCAGCTCATGGTCTCAGGGTCCTGGGATCGAGCCCCGCATGGGGCTCTCTGCTCAGCGTGGGGGGGGGTCTGCTTCCCCTCTCCTGCCTACTTGTGATCTCTCTCTCTCTGTCAAATAAATAAATAAAATCTTAAAAAAAACTGTTTAGAACTTTTATTCTTAAATAGAAAGCAAGAAATTGGTCAGAAGTAATAAGATCAAGTACCAGCTTCCTTCTTATTCCTTCAAAAAATTGTTTTTGGCTTGTTTTTCCGTGATTGCCCGTCTCCAGACGCACAGAGCACAAGTCATTGAAAGACCAGCAGCTTTTGCATGGTGCCAGATATATGTACTGATGGGAAGTTTGGAAGGGCAAAGAATTAATCAGACATAGTCAGCCTCCTAATTAAAATAATCAGAATCACCAATTTAGAATTAGACACTTTGTTTCTTGCCACATGGAAATGGCTAGGGATGGAGCTTGGGACTGTCAGCCACAGGAGCTCCAAGTGTCCTCAAAGTAAGGGGCCCTTTACAAACTCTGTTCACCCTCTGAACCCTTTCTGGTGTCCCACCCCCATGTCCCCTCCAGTGGTATTTGATATCACCGTGCTGAAGCAGGACCAACCGCTGGGCCAGGACATCTTGTCTTCTGCTACCTGGTGGTACCTCAGTTTCCAAAGAGATGTGGTGGTACCCACATCTCCATCCTGTCCTACTCCATGGAAAAGTCCAATCGATAAGGGATGGCTCATCTGAGCTGGTTGTTAAGAGAAAAGTATCCAAGGAAACTGCTTCATACTTCAGTGTGAATCACTGTTTTATCCAAAGGTGTTAGATGTCACAGGGATGTTTTGTTTTCAGAGCGTATAGCTTGGTAACTCTCAACGGTGAGTGTTATGGAGGAACCCGAAACGAGGATTTTCTCTCATCTTTCAGGTTTCACATATTCATTCAACAGCATCTCTAAAGTCCCTTCCCTGTTTCAGAAACTCTGTTAGGTGCTGGAGTTATAAATATTATAAAGAAAATGGCTGTCAGTGTAGGGGATAGACAATGGCGATACATCTTGATGAGGGCTATAATAATGACATAATGTGAACATTTATCAGAACTTTTATTGTAGGGGATGTTAAATGTCCTTGTCTTTTGAGTCTCTTGAACTTAGGAACTTAGGAGGAGAGCAGAGATCATTGGCCTGTCTGCACTGTGTACTGGGGAGTGCCTAGAACAAACCAGGCATGTAGAGGGCGTTCAGTGAAAATCTGTGGAATGAATGAATAAATGAATACATTTGAACAGAGGGCACGGGTCCCAAGCATGGTGAGTATGGATGGGAGTCAGGACTTTCCGTGGCCTGTGCACGTGTGCCCTCGTTCTGTCCGCCCCTCTGCTCTAGCAAAAGTCCCCCTCGCCTGTGGCCCTGGTGCTTTGCTCTTTGTTATTTTCTTCCACGTGCCTTTCCCCTCCTGCCCATGTCCCTTGTCTTTGCTCCCCTTTGCAGCAAACCTCAAGCAGGTTGTCTACACCCGCTACCTCCCCATTCTCGTTTCCCCACTCTCACCGGTTCACTCCAGTCCGCCCACCAAACCTGCTCTTGTAAAACCCAGCTCTGCCCTCCGTGTTGCTGACTCGTGACTCTGAGCATGCATCTTGCTTCCATAACAGCAGTGTAGACAGGGATGATCTCTCCTTCCTCCTCGACACCGCCTCACCTGGCTTCCACTCTGGCCTCATTTCTGGCTGCTTATCGGACACTCCTTGTAGCCTGCTCTCCTCCTCTGTTTCCCTCCTTCCTTCTCTTGAGTTCCTAAAGCTGGCCTGTCCACATAGCCCCCTTCCATCCACCCTCTCTCCTGCCCCCTCAACTCTCTTGTCCCTTTTACCCTTCTCTACTCTTTCCTTTTTGCACACACTTAACCAACCTCTAACATGTTATATGATTTACTTGTCACTGTGCTTGTCGTGTATGGATACCCCCTGCCCCTTGCTAGAGTGTAAGGCCACGAGCATGGGCATATTCGTGTGTTCTGCTCACTGCTGTATTCTGAGTGTGGAGATCTGTGCCTGGCATGTAGTGGGCACTCAGTAAATAGTTGTTGAGTGGTATTTATTACGAGTGGCCACTTATTAGTGAATGTTTTCAGAAACGGTGATTTTTGCTTCTCTGTGTCTCTGATAATATATACTAGGCATCAAGGAAGGCTTCACAGAGGAACTGACATCTGAGTTGAGTCTGAACCAATGGAGGAGAAATTCATGGGGCAGGGAAGGGCTGACGGGGAGGCACGTGGTTTAGGGCCGGCTTTAGTTTGGAGTGGGCCAAAGGACCGTGACGGGGAGAAGCTTAAAGAGTGGGTAGCCATTGGGGGTTGCAGTGCTGTGTATGCATGTAGGTGCCATTCACAGACTTCTGGAGATTGAGGAGACAGCCTTCAACTCCGAGTAAAGCAGACTTGCTTCTGTCACATCATGCCCAAAGGCTTTTCGGATAAGTAATCCAGGATCCTCTGTACTTTTCCTAAGTACTTTTCTCATGACTGCCCCACCAGAAATAGGCGAGTCGCCTGAGATCTGGCGTGTCTGACCAAGATACTCTGGGCTGCAGTGCTTTCTAGAGGTCCCTCAGGATGGCATGTCCCCGCCTCAAAGTACCTCTGTGAATAACAAGATGGTGAGATTCAGAGCGGCAGAACCCCACCCCAGCAATGCCGGTGACCTTCTGACCCCTGGAAGCCTCCAAGACCTTCCTTCCCTACACTGCCTGGGGCAATGGCTGAGACCTGGGAGCACGGAGAAGCATTTACATTTCTCCCCACCTAGTGTATGCAACAGCTTTATGGGGCCTGAGTAATGATGTGTGTAAGAAGCTTCTGGTCCAGGAGGAGAGGGTGGTCCCCTACACTAAGCAGCATGGTGATAATACCTTCAAAGAGGGGAGGGAGTCCGGAGGCAAGAGTGTCAACTTCCAAGTGGAGAGATCAGGGAAGACTTCACGGAGGCAGTGACATTTTGTATCATTCTTTGTCAAAAATCAGTGGGGAGATGGGAAAGAAAAACTCCACAGCAGGAGTATGTGGACATTTATGGGCAGACGGCCTCTAGATTAGTACCACTGTGAGCAATCTATTAATTGTATAAATTAACAATTGTTTCTAGGCAGCCAAAAAACCCAGTCCTAGCAGATGTTGTCAAATGTATCCATTTTGTCCTATAATCTTTTAAATAATCTTTTCATAAAGTGCCAACTGAAGTGAAGACCTAATCCATCCTCCCCCGGTAGGAGGGGAATTATCCTCCTGATGGTATAAAATAATCCTTTTAGGTGACATGAAACCAACTCTCAGCCTAAATCCTTTCTTTTTCCTCCCCCACAGGTGCCATCATTACTGTTAAGAACTCCATTTAAGAAATAAGCAGGGAGACTGGAGGGGTTATTTTGAGCCCTGAATAGTATTTAGTTGGAACCCAAATCTTCTAAAATGACAGCCTGGCTTCTGAGTGGCCCTGCTGAGGATCTTTGCTGCTCCCCATTGGAGGGGAGCCTCCATTTCCGGGGGGGGAAGAGCCAGGGGTCCTGGCCCACTCTCCAGAGACTCGGCCCTAATGGGCCCTAATAGGGGCTTGGGACAGTGAGAGGTTAGGTGTGGGAAGTGATTCAAGACAGCCGCAGGGGAGAAAGTATTGGCACTAAAGCGTTTTAGAGGCGGTGGCAACAGAGATAATCCACTTACTGATGCTCTCTTTGGAGGGAAAGATGGCCCAGCTGGGTGAGGAGGACACGCAACTTAGATAATCAGAGACTCCTAGTTGAAGTCCTGCTTTGCTGATTACCAGTCGTGTGGTTTGGGGACATCCTTTTCCTTTTTCAGAATCTGTACAATGGGAACAGCATTAGGAAAGTCCTTTCTTGTAATACACAGGTGGGAGAAAGCTACATAAGCAGTAAATGAGGACTCCCAGGACAGAGAGTTTAAGAGCCATACTGGAGGTCAGCGTACTGGTGAGGTCTGGAGCTAAGGGCTCCTTCAGTCCTGGGATCCTCTTCCTGTTATTCCAGGCATGTATCCACTTTGTAGGGTAGCTTTATTAGGGCAGAACTGAAGCTAAGAGTTGATTCTACTGTCATCTGCATTCTTTTCCTGGTCGTATCATGCAGACTCTGGTTGGTAATGTAATTAGTCCATCTATTATTTTCTCTCCTATACCTAATACCATCTGTCCATCTAGTCACTGGAATGAGATTATTGAGCACATGCTATGTGTCCGTGGGGAAGGACATGATGTGTGAAGTATTGGGCACTCAGAGGAGAAAGGCTGCTTGTTCAGCCCTTGAGAAGCGCACAGATGAACCTGTACCCGAAGAGCATATGGTGCCATGTGATCTTGTAAGAGAGGTTTGCCTCGGGCACATCATTAGAGCTATTTTCTTGTTTTCAGGAGGAGGGCGAGGAGGTGTGGGGAGAGGCTACGCACAGCACTGAGAGGGAGAGCAGCAGAGAAGGCTGCTGTCCCTCTCAGTAGGTGGATCCTGATGGGAGTGCGTGCATATGTGCACATTCCTTAGTGTGAGTTTGGGGAGGCGTAAGGGGGAATGGCATTCCAGGGAGAGGGAGCAGAAAGTGCAAGTACATGTAGGATCTGCTACCCTGCCTCAGTGTGGTCGAATGGGGTGAGGCGTCCGGCCATGAGTGGCAGACGTGCTGGCAAAGTGGCAGGTGCCAGAAGGCAAAGGTATCTCGTGGCCTCTGAGGAGTTAAACTTTATCCTGAAGCTCCTTTTACATCCTTCTAAATAGGGGAGTGACATTATCAGATTTTAGAAAGATAATTCTGGTGGCAGTGTGCAGCGCAGATGGGAGGGGAGAGAATTGGAAACAGGGAACCCTGTTCTGCAAAGATTGTGATAATCCAGGCAACGGATGATGAGGGCCTGAGTGAGGGCAGGTGCGTAGGAATGAGGACGAAGTGGATTAGGGAAAGATTTAAAAAAGAGAATCAGCCTAGTGACTGATTGGAAATGGAGGAGATGAGTGAAGGGGAGGTGTGGAAAAGTACTTGAGGAGTCTGTTTGGGGGGACAGGGTGCGGGATGGAGTCATTAATCAGGAATAAGATGAGGACAAGGTTGGGGTAGGAGAAGAGGGGACAGAACTATGAATTCTGCTTTGGGTCTCTGGGGTCATGAATTCTGGGAAGAGGAGTCCAGTTTGCAGTTGAAACTGGGTTTAAGGTTTGGGAGAGACTTTTCCTTATTCATGACACAAGCATTACTGGGTGTATGTTACATGTCTGGTAGCCTTGTAGTGTCGAGATACAGCAGTGACTGTGATGGACAAGATCTCTACTTTCATGAAGTGCTCATTCCCAAGGAGGGAAAACAAATAACAAACTAGTGGACAGATGCAAAATAAGACAGGATAACATGACAGAGAATAGCTGGGGGACTCCATTAGATAGGGTTCAGGGCAGGCATTCTTTAACAAGCTAGTATTCAAACCAAGATCTGAATAATGAAGAAGGGCCAGCCCTGTGAAGACCTCAGGGAAAAGCAAACCGGGCAGAGGAATCCGTGTTGTGCAAAGGCTTTGAGGTGAGAAAACACATGGCATGTCCAAGGAAGAGAAAGAAGGCCAGGGCGCTTGCAATGTAGCTGGTGAAGGAAGGGAAGGTAGAAGATGAAATTGGAGACGTGATCAAGGGTTGGATCACACCATAGAATATGTCAGTCAGATGAGGCTCCTCTGAATGGTAACAAAGAACCCTCAAATCTCAATAGCATCTGGTAAAGATGGTTATGGGCAGCTCCTACCTGGGACATTTCTTGTCTTTTTGCAGAGGGAAGAGAGAAGGTGCAGGATCACATGATCCTTACAGCCTCTGCATGGAAGTGGATGTGCCCCTTCCACTGGCCAAAGCAAGTTACATGGCCGAAAGTGATGCCATCAGGTGTGGGGATGCACAGTCCTTCCATGGAGAGGAGCAGCAGGAGTTGAGATCAGCAGTGCACCCTTCCACGTAGGCTAAGGTGAGAGATTCGATTACAGTATAGAAAGCCATTAGGATTTTTAATTTTATTTTAAAGCAGAGGGTATTATTATTATTATTATTATTGGTTGCCTAGGTAGGGTAAAAATATGTCAAGAGTGAAAATAGGAGATATGAGAAGCAGGGCAATCTGGGAAAGTACGTGTCAGATATGAGCACATGACAAGGGAGTTCTTTAGGGTAGAGCCTTGAAAATCCTACCAGGACCAGGCCCTCTGCAGGAGGCACACTGTGGGGATGACTTGGCCTTGTTGGCTCTCCATATGTATCAGGCACTCGAGGATGGTCTTTGGACAAGGAACCCTGGAAAAGCTGTATTCTGCCCAAGATCACAGCATTCCTCCCAAGGAGTCTCCTAGAGAAAGATGCATGTGATGAAACTTGTAAAGGGAAAATAACACCTAAATGCTAATGAGGGTGGACCCTGAGCCACAATAAGGTGGGTTTTGTAAATTAGGACAGAGGAAAGAGAAGCAGCCTTGGCTTTTGCTTTCTCCTCCTCCTCACACCGAATACCATAGGAAAAGATTCAGTCCCTGGTCAGGAATCTTCTTTCTTTTCCACTTGGAAAGGAGAGAGAAGAGGGCAGGCTGGGTGGTGTGCTCAAGAACAGTGAGCCCCCAGGGCAGTATGCCACTTCTGCCACCAAGCTGAAGAGAAAAGAGAAAGAAAAAAGAAGATGCCTAAGAGCTCCCAGTGCTGTGTAGACCAGGAGCAGACCCCCTGCCCACCTGTAGGGTGGAGAGCTGTAGCTCTTCTCTTCCTCTTCTGCAGGGTGGGCTGAGGAGGGGATGAAAGGAGAGCCTCCCTTCCCTCACATGCTGTCTCCTGTGACCTCATGCCTCCAGTCCCGGAGGGAGAACCGAGAACCGAGGAAGCCAGACAGAGGAAGAGAACTTTGACTTTTTAATTTCTTCTGCCAAAGCTCCCCCTGCTGGTGGCTCCGTGGGGGTTACTCATTGCACGTTTGAAATACACCAGGGGGTTCAGGAATGGGGGGGCACCCATGGCTGAAAGAGCCAGGACGATTGATTTTGCCACCTGGGGTTTTCTCTGAACACCAAATCTTGGCTTCGGTTTTAAAAGAGAACATCACAGTTCTTCAACTAAAATTATAAATGTCTCATGGGCAGGGCCCATAACTTAGACTTCTTGGGACCCCTTCCTTCCCCACAAAGTCCAGCATAGGCCAGTGAAAAACAAGTTAAATACTTCTGTGAAGGAATGAATGAGCGACCAAATGATTTCCCAGAAGGCTTATCTGGAAGCAACACTTGTGTTCCAGTTCTCCCACTGCCCATGGTGTCTGTGATGAACTACGAAGTTCCATATGAGGATGCAGATGGAGAGAAGGACATTTATTATGCTGTCAGAGAGGGAAAGCAACAGTGTAGACCTTCTGATTCTCTTCCTGCTGGCTGGGCCCTGTGGCCAACAGTTAGAGATTGACAACGTATCTCCGTTTCCTCTAGGGCTCAAGGGACCACAATAGGCTTAGGCCATTACCCATGGAGCTGGCCAGAGAGAGCCTACCTGTCAAATTGGCCAGAAAGTAGCAAGATAAACTCCTGGTGAGTCCTTCTGTGACACCCTGGGGCTTTGGTGACAGAGTTAATTAATCAAGACACCAGCGTCAAAATTAAAGTGAGGAGGAAAAGTCAATTAGTGATTGAATAGCTATGAGGAGACGTATTTTAATGAGGTTCCCTCTAATTTGGGCTGTTCCTCGCCCCTCCTCATTAGGTGTGGTCACGCTTCCTTTTTCTGAGCACTGTGGGGGTCAGGAAGATGGAGGGATGAAGGGTGTCTCTCTAATTTACTCAGGGGTGGATGGGGAGAGACTTCTCTGCTGTCTGCAATATGCCAGGGCCCCATAAAGCTATTCATCACCACTCTGAATTCTTTACAGCTGGATGTTCATTTCTATTTGTAGTCACCTCCTCAGCAATCCTTCAGCAGGCTTGGCCGGGCTCCTGAGAGGAGATCCGAACCGAGAGGGGGAGACACAAGCCGGCCAGGAAGGCTGGAGCTGGGCTCTCCAGGGATGTACCTGCCACCATTCCACCTTCCACAGCCTCCCTTAACTCTATTTGCTTTTACAGGGAGGCAGGGAAATTAGGATGTTTCTCAGGCTTTCCAAGCCCTTGTCACGGTTAATAAAGGTCTGGCATGAACCAGAGCTCAGATGGCTTAGCAGGCTCTGGTGCTGGGAACTCCGGGAGGGAATGTAGGTGTAGCTATTGCTCTAGCCGCCGAGGTGACACCAAGGAGTCCAGGAACCAAGAGAGAGACCAGACTGAGGGTCCCTGCTTCCTGCTCTTACTTCCCGTGTCGTGGGTGGGGGGTAGGGAGGCGTGTGGACAGTATGACTGACGGGTGCAAGGTCAAGGGACAGGAAGTGGAGCATGGAGGGCGGGAAGAACCACTGAGGGGGAAGCTTCTGGCTGCATTTCCCTCACCTTGACTTGGATCAGGCTCGGGTCCAGAGCTTCAGTAGGACTTGAACCTGAAATTGGGATCTAAGTTTACCATTTCTTTTTTGTCACAAGATAATACAGATTCACTGTAGGAAAAGCAGACAGAGAAAAAGCAGTTAGACCTTATCTCACTACCCAGAGACTAACCACTGCTAGTCTTTTCAGATGCTTTCCAAGTAAATAGATTTAATGTTTTACATTAATCAGCATAGAGTTTAGCTCTATATCATGATTCTGTCTGGTAGGCGCAAGTATTTGGGTCATTGGGAAGGCCCATCCCATTCGTTAATTTGTTATATTCACAAATGAAGTCTCACAGCGTTTCCGTAGTGTAGTGGTTATCACGTTCGCCTCACACAAATGAAGTCTCTTCCCATTTATTTTCTAGAAATTAAAAACTGTTGGGCAAAACTGAGGTCCTTTTATATACAGGAAAAATCATGAAAATGTAATCATGGGTTTCCTGTGCAATAAAAAAGCAATTTAAACAAAGAAAATGATGGAAGGATATAAATGATAAGAGAATCACTGCAGAAAAAACCTTATTCCTGGATAGAAAAATGTAATATTGTGAAGATAGCAAGAAAAAAAAAAGGAAAGCTAAAAAAACTGAAAACATTTTAAAGGAAAGAAAAACATCAAGATGCAGATAAGCAAGCTGCAAAGAAAAAAATACTTCCACATGTACAACATAAGAATGACTTATCATTACAGTTTCTTTCTTTCCAGTGCTTTTCTCATCTGTGTGTTTTTCCAAGGACGTGAAGGCTTACAGCATAAACATGTCTTCAGCTTGTCATATAGTCATAATAGTTTAATTTTAAAATAAAGATTTATTTATTTATTTTAGGGAGAGAGAGGGTGTGAAAGGGGTGGGGTGCAGAGGGAGAGGGAGAGAGAAATCAAAGCAGACTCCACACTGAGCGTGGAGCCCAGTGCAGGGACTGGGCTTGATTTCACCATCCTGAGATCGTGATCTGAGCAGAAACCAAAAGTCGGACGCTTAACTGACTGTGCCACCCAGGCACACCATGACGATATAATTTCCATAGCTAAAATATATATACATATATATATATATTTTAAAGATTTTATTTATTTATTTGACAAACAGAGATCACAAGTAGGCAGAGAGGCAGAGAGAGAGGAGGAAGCAGGCTGTCCACAGAGCAGAGAGCCCGATATGGGGCTCGATCCCACGACCCTGGGATCTATGACCCGAGCCGAAGGCAGCGGCTTTAACCCACTGAGCCACCCAGGCGCCCCTAAAATATATATTTATTGCACATTTTTAAATTATTATCCAGTGTTGGATTTCAAAGTGCTTCAGATTACCCTCTTACAAAAATACTATGCATTACATTATTGTGAATGTTACTTTTTGTTATGTTGAATTAGTTCTTAAGAGTATATTTGCCTAAGTGAAATTGTTGAGTTAAAACATTTGGGCTTTCAATAATTCTTGATCAATATTGCCAAAATGCTTTCCCAAACCATTTTCCAGTTTATAGGAGTATTGGTTTCACTATGCCCTCAGCAGCCAAAGATATTATTAAAAAATTTTTTATTGAGATATAAGTGATATGACATGAAAGGCCCATATTGTATGTAATCAGTTTGATGAGGTTTGATAATCATATACCTTTAAACCCTTCCCCCATTATAGAATATCTTCATTACTCAAGAAAATTCTTTTGCCTGTTCTGGACTTCATAAAAATGAAAACTGTAACAATGAATTACATATGCTCTAAACTCTATTAGTTCATTGTTATAATTTTTGTTTTAAGCAGAATTAGTGGTCTTTTAAGGAATTAATAACATGCCCATTTGGTTCTTTTTTATGGTTTCCATCTCTCTCCAAATTTCCCACTCGTTCATATATACTTACTCTGTTTATTCCGCTGTTACTGTCTAGATAATTCTAACATCTGAGCCATCTCTGGGTCTTCTGTTTACTCTTTCTCTTTTAACTCTGTCATATTGGCTCATATCTTTTGGTCTCTTAATTCTTTATTTATGTTGGATGTTGTGTGTAAAAGATCACTAGAGACTGATATAAAGAATATTTACCCATAGCAAAGGTTATGTCCCTTCCACGAGCCTGCTAATGTGAAGGACGGAGACCATCGAAGCTCGGTCTGAGCAGGATATGGACGCATTTAATTTTCAGTTCCCTTCAGTTCATCACTGGCTTCAGGTGTTTTGAGAATGCTGTCAAGACCCTCTCCATTAGGGATTGGGCCCTGAGCACCAGTGAGACTCAAGAGATCTTTTTAGGCTTTGCAGCTCTGTTGCCAGCTCTCTGGACCATGGGTGGCTTTCTCTCTTCCTGCTTAGTAGCCAGCTGCCAGCTTGAGTTTTAGGTCCTTCCCCCAGGATTCTGCAACTCGAGAGACCCCTCTTCATCTTCTGTCCCATTCTGTATCTTAGGAAGACCACTGTGCTGCACTTGGGGGAGTCCCTGGGTCCCTTGAAGGGGTTTCCCAGCTCTCTGTCTTACTCTCAGTCTTTAGTGGGTCTTGTCTTGGGAAACATGCTGCCTGCCTCAAGGGAATCCTCTGGGTTCTATCTTGCCTTTTGCCTTGGGTCTGTTACCTGTGTGCCTGAGGAAGACCTGTGTGAAAGTCTGTGCACTTGCTCTGTGGCTGGGGTTCTCCGAATTCTGATCTGTCATAGGAGCTCACATAGACCCGTTAGGTGTTGTTACATGTTGGGCTGAAATTTCTTTACCTGGGTTTATGGCAGATCCCTCTTCTTCCTGACACTTCATAGATGAAAGCAGCCATGGGTCTCTTCTGTGTTAAGAAGACCTTGTCATTTCTGCAGTTCAGTTTATTTAGGTTTCTTTTCCATCCTGAGCACTCTGATGGTTTTGAAAACCGCGATTTTGTGGCTTCCTTGGCTAGTTCTCGTTGCTAAGGCAGATTTAACGGTCACTTGTCCCTTTCATCCTCACCAGAAACAGAAGTCCTGGGGTATTATTTTTCAATTTATGCTAACATAACAGAGGGAAATGGTAACTTAGAATTTTAATTTATATTTTTTATTCTCTGGGAACTGAATGTTTCAAATCCTTGTTTGCTAGTTACATAACTTCCTTTGTGAGTGTCTCTTGCCCTATCTTTTAGAGTCTTGATTTGTTTCTGACCCATATACACTAAATATAGTGCCTCTTTGTTACAATATTTTTTGTTTGCCATTTGCTTTAATACGTTACTTTTTTTGGCAGTCAAACTTAGAGATCTTACTCTTTTTTCTTTTTATTCTTTATGTTGCTTCTGGGCCTATAAAGTTATCTTTCCTTTAGAGGTTTGGAAAATATTCAGTTCTATTTTTCTGAGATTTTGATGTTTTAAAAAACCCATGTTTAACTCTTCCACTCAGCTGGAATTTGTTTTAGTGCATGATATAAAGTGAGATTTGAAAATTACTGTTTCTCCAAATTGCTAGTTAATTGTCCCAACACCATTTATTGGGTAATCCTTGCTTTCCCTCATTGAGCTGTAATGAATCTTACATCTTTGTACATAATCGGGTCCATTTCAGTGCCATCTGTTCTGTTACACTGATCTTTCAGTCTGGTCCTGGGCAAATACAGATGAATTTTTGAAACTGCAAAGCGAAGGAGCCAACAGTGTTCTTGATAGGTCCTCCTTGAGGGGCCAGGAGCCATTTCTCTCTGAAAGTATTTGATGACAGTCCTGCAACTTTTGTTTATTTACTTATCTGATCACTTAATTATTAAGTCCTTAAGAATTAAAGCTCCTCAAGTGTTGTGATTGTCTTTGACAAGGTCAAATCCTACCTGAGCCCTGTTCTCTTGGAAAACAGCAGTGGGCAAGCAATCCCCCACTCCTTTGTGTTCCTGGAAATGCTGACTGCAAAGAACCAGCCTATCCAGTATGAGCTGGATAAGATTCAGGGCAACCCCTGGTTTACCTAGGACTTAATGGACACGGACCCACCAGATTCCCATTCTTGGTCTCCTAATGATTAGCTCCGTTCTTTGTTCCTGAGGAATGTGGACAAAATACTCACTTGTCTTGGCCAAACTTTAGTTAGGCTTTTTCTCCACCCCACCCTCTACACCCCTGAACCTTGAATTTTGACCCATGCTCAGTCTGAGCCAGCAGTGGACTTTGGAGCCTCTCCTTCACAACCCTATTTGCAAGAGCCTCTCCTTCACAACCCTCTTTCAAATAGGCTGACCACAATGAAAAACAGTCCCTCATCAACCATCTGATCACACCCCTTGCTCATTGTCTCCCCTTCCCCCCACCCCTGTTCTTTACTCTTCCTTATAAAAGTTCTGCTTGACTTCAGGCAGGAACACTCTTGGCATTACTGTAGTCTCCCCTCACCCCTTGCAATAATCCCTTTCACTTCACATTATTATTTACTACTTGAGAAGTAATGTCTATCCATTTACCACTGTATCCCCAGTGTCTACACAATTCCAGTAATAGAGTAGGTTATTAATAATGTTTCAGTTAATGGCTCAAGTTTTTTTTTAATTATAAGAATAATCATTGAAAGAAAAAAAATCAAGCAGTTCAGAATGATAAATAAAATAAAGTATAAAATCCCTGTTCCCCTCAAGTTCTGACCTTTGGAACTTGCCGCTATGTATATTTCTTTTGTGTCTTTCAAGACATTTCTATCCTTACGTGAAAAAAAAAAATGTGTACCTCACAGATGAGACTATTCATAATTAATATTCTCCATTGTTCTGTAGTCATTCAGCAGTCAGTATACCAATATATCTTGGGCATCATTTTCCATGTCAGTGTATGTAGAGCTATCTCGTTCTATGGAACAGCGGGTCGTAGTCCATTGTGTGGCACGTTCTGGAAGTACCATTCCTTATTTGTTATGTTGTTCCAGGTTTTTGGTATTACAAACAGTACTGCTGTAAATACCCTACATGTTTTTATGTGCCTGTACAAGAATATATACAAGGATAAATTCCTACAGTGGAAATATTCAAGGATTTAAGATGTTGGTAGATTATCAGACTGCCCCTCAGCTTTACATTTCCACCAAAAATGAATGAGAACAATTTAAAAAAATGTGGTCTTTTTTGGGGGGGGGCTTTGCCTATAATATAGATGAAAATTTGAATCTAGCTGCTAACACAGTTTACATTTCTTTGTGTGAGATTGAACATCTTTCCACACGGTTATTGGCCTTTTTTTAAAATTGGGTTGTTCTTTTCTTATTGATTTTAAAGAGTTCTTTTTATATCAAATAAATTATGTCATATATGCTGCAGATAATTTACCTTCTGTCTTTGACATTGTAAATGTTATTTTTTTTTGCCATAGACAATGTTCATATTTTATGTAGTCAAAAGTGTTCATCTTGTATCGCTCCTGTGTTACTTTCAATTCGATGTACAGGCATATCAGAGCTGACTTAAAGCCCACATTTATGAAGATTTAAATAAGTTGTTTCCCAATTTTAAATTATTCAAAACAATATTTGCACATACAAATGTATACTCATTGTTGACTATCTCCTGTGGGTCAGTTCCTAAAAGTATTATTTTGGAGCCCAAATGTGTGAACATCCTAAACACATAGTAAGTGTTGCCACCAGTTTTCACCCCCTTTTGGGTCCACTGATCTGTCGTCTCGGAGGAATGCCTTTTTTTGCCCAAAAAAGTTAGATGCTGGAGATGAGAAGGGATGAAGAACAGGAAGATGGGAGCCCAGGAGAGATAAGCATTTTTTTTAAAAAAGATTATTTATTTATTTATTTGTCAGAGAGAGAGGGAGAGAGCGCGAGCGAGCACAGGCAGAGGCAGAGGGAAAAGTAGGCTCCCTGCCGAGCAAGGAGCCCGATATGGGACTCGATCCTAGGACGCTAGGCAGCTGCTTAACCAACTGAGCCACCCAGGCATCCCGAGAGATAAGCATTTTAAAAGAAAATATGAGGGACTACATCACAGGTACAAATTCCTGTTAGCATTGTTATCCCTGAGCTTCTACTCCTTCTGGCATAGTTTGCTGGAGGGGTTTATTTGCTGGTCTTGTAGCTTTGGGGGGCGAACGAGGACTAATTAGAACCTTGCCTTGTAGTTGGGTTTGTACACAATCATAGTGACTTTTGTTTTTGTTTTTAAAGATTTTATTCATTTATTTGACAGAGAGAAAGCACAAGCAGGGGGAGTAACAACAGAGGGAGAGGAAGAAGCAGCCTTCCCGCTGAACAGGGAGCCCGATAACGGGGCTAAATCCTAGGGTCCTGAGATCAGGACTTGAGCCGTAGGCAGAGCCTTAACCGACTGAGCCATCCAGGCATCCCTCGTGGTGACTTTTGTATCAGCCAGCAAGGAGAGACCATTTTCTCTGCAGTTTCCTGCTACATGTGAGTTCATGGTCAATGTAGTTTACATATCTCCTCTATGATTTCCTGTAGCCTTTAAAGCTAGATTAGAGGGGCACCTGGGTGGCTCAGTTGGTTAAAGCCTCTGCCTTCAGCTCGGGTCATGATCCCAGGGTCCTGGGATCGAGCCCCACATTGGGCTTTCTGCTCAGTGGGGAGCCTGCTTCC
>ML108433.1:44390-56446 GCA_003697995.1 Taxidea taxus jeffersonii
AAAAAAAAAAGCTAGATTAGAGCAAGGGGCAAATTAATTCCATCTATTCTGGATAATGAATTTGGAATAAATGGATTTCTCTCTTTTAAAGCTAAATAAAAGGAGAATTCACAAATCCTGTTTTTGCTAGTTCCACCAAAGGTAAATTGCAAACTGCCTTGCATACTTCTAGAAAAGCATGAAGCTAGAACTTCTCTATTTTCAGAACCAAAACTGGTTGAGGTGCTTTAGTTAAAATGACAAGGGGGCTGATTTATCTGATAGTTTCTTTTTTTTATGGACTCAAAACGCTATTATATAAGCTTACACCTAGAAATGTGGTTGAACCGATCGATCTCCTACATTAATTTCAGGGTTCACACTTCTCTTTATGCCTCTGCTATCTTTCCCACGGGACCGTAAGCTTCATGAGAGCAGGCTTGCTTTGTGTTGAGGACAGCGCAATGCCTGGAGAGGTGCCCAGGAGAGCTTTGTGACATCACCAAGTGTAGCCACAGGTGATTTTTCCT
The DNA here is from genome assembly GCA_003697995.1 of Taxidea taxus jeffersonii. Lineage (NCBI taxonomy): Eukaryota > Metazoa > Chordata > Mammalia > Carnivora > Mustelidae > Taxidea > Taxidea taxus. The sequence continues at coordinate 44,900 of ML108433.1, forward strand.
CTGGAATTCTTACTGCTACCAGTTACTCAAGGCAGGGAGTTCTGATCTGATGCAGAATCTTCTCCCCCAGATAAGAACCGACAGTTTTCAGGAACTTTCTGCAGGGTGATATAGCAGAGGCCATGGGCCTCGTGTACAAAACCATTTGCTGTTTGTACAAAACCTGGAGTCGGTGGCTCCCCTGCTCAGTTCCCGTGTGCCTTTGGGCAGGAGTACCTTGAACAACTTATCATGCATTTTTTTCTTAATTTCCCTGAAGTTCCTGGCAGGTTTGCAGGCCCATGCCCTCTCCCTAGCCCTCCTTTAGGGTTTTGCAACAGACGGGTGCCAATCTTGCTTTTGGAGCTTGTGTGAGGTGGGAATGGCTTCTTGCTAAGGGAGAAGGACGGGAGGTTGATAGGGACTAAGACTGGGGAGAAGGATGTATTAGTGATGAAATGGGGTTCTCGGTCAGCCAGAAAGTGAAAGTACCCTTGTCAGGCATAGACATGTACAGACCATTAGGCGACCCCAGGTGGGGCTAGACACGATCTTATCAGAAATGGGACTCGGTGAGTGCCAGCTTCTGTGCCCATCCTGGCTTCCTCACTGTGCTCTGTGTCCTCATTGCTGACAGAGATTCTAGCTGAAGAATTGGCCTTTAAAATCCCTGACTCTTCTGGGCAGTGAGGCACAGTCTGGGCTGTGGGGTTCAGGACTTCTCCCTGGTCCCTGTTCTCAGGGTTGCTCCAGACTTTCTAAGTGATGTAGCTGAGCTCCTGAGCAGGGCTGGCCTCAGTTTCCCAGAGATGAGCAGGTGGGAAGATGGCGATCCACGGTGAATCAGCGTTTGAGAGGGGTCAGAGACAGCAGATTAAAAATAAGCACCGAGGTGGGGCGGGGGGAGCCAGAAAGCACAAAATTAGAGTTGGCGCATGAGGGGAAAAGATAAAACGGAAAAAGAAAAATCGCCAGCAGCTTTGGATTTACCCAGCCAGAGTTTCTCCGGTGGGCAAGGAAAGCTTAAATAATCCAAATTAATTTCTAGTTAAAGGCAGAGCTCAGAGAGCAATCAAACAGGTGACCACAGCTGGCACCACATTTCACTGGGAGATAAACTACAAATGCCAAAAATCAGCCGTGTGTGCCGAGAGACAGACTGGAAATAGTTCACCCTGGGCGAAAGGTGGAGGCTAGAATCTTCCTGTCATTCGTTCAGTACTTGGTGCTCGGTGCTGGGCTTCCAGTGTGTGTGTCTGAAACACGGTCACTGCCTTAGAGTGGCTCATGGTCTAAGGTGAGAGGTGCCCGAAGAGAGCATTGCAGGACCATAGGATAAGTAATGCATGACAATAGGTGAAGGGGATAAAAAAGGAAGCTAGGAGAGTAAAGAGGGAGGGGGGTAATAAGAAAGGACTTTCTGCAGGATCAGACACCTCATTGGAGTTCCAGGGACCAGCAGGGATTATCATGCTGCTGAGGAGGAGGTGGGGAAGGGACCTACAGGCAAGTGGAACAGCAGGTGTGGTGTCATGGATGCCAAGAGGGAGCCTGGGCCTCCCCATGCAGTCCTGTCAGGCTGCCACATGGGGTGCCTTCTGTGATGTGCCAGAGGTGAGGTCCCAGTCAGATCTGATTTAGGCTTTTGGAAGATTGCTCAGGCAGCATGGCAGAGTTAGATTTGGGGTGAGAAGAGAGGAAGAGGGGTGATCTGCACAGTGACAGTCATCTAGGGAAAGGGATGGTGGCTTGAACTAAGGTTCTGGCCATGAGGACAGAGAAAAGGCAATGGATTTGGGATATAGCAAGGTGTGGAATTTGTATCTTGGTGACTGGGTGACTATTTCAGTGCGTCTTGTCAAGAGTATTACTTGGTGACTAGGTGTGGTGCCATCTTCGGGTATGGAAAGGAGAGGGGACAGGGAGGGCTTTGGACACACAGAGGGGACAAGTCAGGACTGCAGGGGGCTTGGGGCACCTGTAGGATGTCCATATATCAAATAGTTTGGAGTCTTACCCCTTTCCCTCTGCTGTGAACTCCCACTTCCTAAAGTGGGCACCCTCTGGGTGCTGCCCAAGACTTCCATCTGGGGCTCTCCCCACCCCCATTCCCAGCAGTGGTCTCCTAGCTAGTGTGTGTAGAAGATGGCTGGTGGTGGCTTTTGAGGATATCCAGTTTCATGGTGTGAAGGGGGGGGTCTCCATCCCCCTCTTGATGGCCTTTGAGAGCTGATTTTGAGTGTTAATCTTTGGGGGATGAATGGGACAATGACTTTCAAACTATGTTCCTTTGAGCCCTGGGTTTCTGGCTGGAGCTGCTCCCAGGTGGAGGTCAGGCTTTCCTGTCCCCACCCTTCCCTTGTCACCCAACCCCCCTCTCTCCTCACATGACCAACCCAGGTGTTGTGAGCATTTCAATCTGTACCTTCTGGGTCACAGTCACCTCCCATAAGCCAAGCAAGCCAGTGCTCGGAGGCTCACTCCTTTCATAACCCTGAAGACTTCTGTAGCACCAAAGGTTTATTGTCTCCCTCCCTCTCTTCACTAAACTTTTGCTTAAACCGAGTCCCTGCTATGGGAACTGTCTCCGTTCTACCATTCTGATGGTTACCAGTGGCATGAATATCATTGCCCTTTGGACAGTGGCTATAAAAAGAATTGCAGTGGTGACAAATGGTAAGAAAGAGAAATATGTTCGAGTCAAGGCAAATGGGCTCTACCCGAGTTTGGAAGGAGAGGACAGGTCTGAGGTCTCCTGGATGAAGAGTTAACCACGTGCAAATGGAAGAATGGGTGTGGGAGTGAGACGGGGAGATGCTAGGGATGGTGGACGTGGGTAGATGAGCGGGGGGGAACTGTGTTAGTTCCAGAGAAAGATGCTGGTTTGGATTAGAGTAATGGCAGGGGACAGATTTGAGAGAATTTCAGGAAGCAAACGGAAAGCACTGAGGGATGGGTGGGTGGTAAGGAGTGAGGACAGGGCTGTGAAATGCGCTGTCCTTGGTTTCTGGCAGATGGGACTTGAGACAGAGTGGCAGCATTCACTGAGATACGGAGCTGTAAGGAAGCACATGCAAGAAAGGAGGACAGGTTCATCCCCTTGGAGTTTGAGGTGACTTCCAGACATCTCAGAGGAGATGACGAAGAGACAGTTGAATACACAGGTCCAGAGCTCTGAGATGTCTGGACTTGAAAAAGGGCTGTCTCTTGGGGCACCTGCGTAGCTCAGTCGGTTAAGCATCTGACTCTTGATTTTGGCTCCAGTCATGATCTCAGGGTTGTGAGATCCAGCTCTGCTTTGGGCTCTGCGCTGGGCGTGGAGCCTGCTTAAGATTTTTTCTCTCTCCGCCTTTCCTCCTGTCCTTTCTCCCCCACTCACTCTCTCTTTCTGTCTCTCTAAAACTAAAAATAATAATAAAAAAAATAAAAAGGGCTACCGATCCCCTGACGGTGGGCCGCATACTGGGCCTTTTGCATTCTCCCATCTGGGCAGTTAACATCATTCAGTCACTCGGTGAACGTTCGTTAGACACCGCTCTGGTAGGCCCGGGCGATGCAGCCGTGAACAAACAGATGCTATTCCTCCCCTCGAGGAACTAAGCTGTGGGTTTGCACAAAGTGTGGATGTGATTGGATTCCCTCCAAACTCTCTACTGCCTTACGATATTGGGGTTATTAGAGGTCGGTTGGGCATGCTCTCTATTCCCCCTATCTTGGATTGTGGTTAACTGTTTAGAACATATTTACTTGTGTTTTCACACTTCATAGCTACCTTTAGATAAGAGTTTCAGAGCTGCCTGCCCTTACTGCTTTGACAGTGGTCTACTTGGTATATTTGTCTCTAGACATTGAGTCTGAAGCTCTGCATTCTTGGAGATAGGGAGCCAGACCTCGGGTGCCTTCCTCAAATATTAGGGCTGATCTCCTGGGCTCTGAATGAAGTATTTTGGACACTGTGAGACTTAACCTTTTCCAATATGCATAGCCAGAAGAAAGCAAATTAATCATGAACGTTGATTTGTTCTTCCTATTTGCTGATTTGTCTCCTTTTCTGAACTTTAAATATCTTGAGGCAGGGACTGTATTATTCAACTTTGTTATCTCTAGTACAGTCCATGGCACATAATAGGCATTTAATGAATGTATACACTAGATGAATAAACCAGTGGGGAGCATCTTTTGATGATTGTCTTGTTCTTTTAGCTAATTCTTACTTTATTTGAACTTGTGTATTTTTTTCTCATCTCCTCAAGCACAATTCAAGTTGCTGTGGCTAAGAAATGTGGTTGCTTGGCGTTGCTGGACTTACGGCAGATGCCCACCACTTCTTTGTGGGTTGATTGCTCAGAATGAGAACAAGTTTGCCCCTTTAATCACTGTCCTTCACCTGTAGTGCTCTCATTGGCGAGTTTCCTCAATTCCGCCTCGTTTGTGGGAACAAAATCTAACAGGTGTCTGAGCCTTGCCTTTTGAATACCTACCACATTGGGGCACTATATTCAAGTTGTGGATGGCCGGATGGAAGTTGACAAACTTAGATGGACTCCTCAGCTTTCTCCAAGTAAGCACTTTCTCTCTGTCTGTTCCTGATGTCTTTTAAGAGTCAGGAACTGTTCTTATTTTACAATAGAAGAGAACTGAAGGCTGAGGAGGTTAGGCAACTTGCCCAAAGTTAGAGTTTGAATCCAGATGGTTCTGCTTCTGAAATCGGTGCTGTAAGTCAAAGATTGTACAATTTCTGTAAATGTCAGAATCATCTGGAAGCCTGGGGACATTCCTGGACTCCACTGCAGACTGCATTATTGTTTAGAGGGTGGGCTGGGGCCCAAGAATGCATGTTTTAACAAGCAAGCACCCGAGAGGATTCTGGTAGTGGTGGCATTGTGCCATCATGAACATGGGACATAGTCACTCAGAGGCTTAGACTGTGGCTCTGACATACCCATCACTGCCCTTTGGGGGACAAGGGATATGGCACTTTCCTGCTCTGTGTTTCCAGAAACCCATAAGCCTGGAACAAAGCTGTGCTGAGGGTGTGACCAATAGAAGCTTTGACATGAGTTCCTCCTATAAATTGGGAGGCGGTTAAGCACCAACAAGCAGGAGCTCCAGCCACTCTGCATCCACCCAATCAATCAGATTGTCTTTTTCTCTCAAAGACAGCACCTTGGAAGTAAAACCAATAAGAGCCAAAGAGGGGCAGGTAAAGAGAGCACACATCCAGCCCCTGGCAGGGTGGTGTGGAAGCTCAAATTCATGAGGGATCATTCGTGATGCTGGTGGTAAAGTGAAGCCCTTTTTGGAGCCCAGAGAAGAGGGAAGGAGGGGAGGCAACCAGACCTAGTAGAGATCTGGGATCCTGCCCAGAGGGAGGGCACCCAAAGGGGGAGTCTTCTTGGAGGGGGACAGCTCGGATGCTCATCACAGCTCGGACATATCCTGGCTCCTCCACCTGCTGACCGCATGACCTTAGGCCAGCTGCTTAGCTTCTCTGGCCTCAGTCTCCTGATCTGTACGGGGAAAATACTAATACCTATGTGGCGGTATGACGTATAACTTAGACGTACCAGGGACACCTTGCCTGGCACACTGACCTTCAACAGAATGTGCTCATTAGCATGGGTCCAAGGTTTTCAAGGGCATGGCAGGGGAAGAAGTTGGTATTCAGCTTTCCCCAATCCTGCCCTAAAAACCCTCCAGGGGAAGCCCTGGCAAGAGTCCTGGCTCCAAGGCGAACTCATCAGCTAGTCATAAATATTTACGGACGGTCAGACAACCTCCTCAAATGTCTTCCCTACCCTTTGGTCCTGCTCCCTCCTTTTTAACCAGTCTCTGGTCTTTGGCAGGGAGGGGCTCCGCATTTAGAAGGATGTGGTGGACAGATTGGGGAGCTGGGGACATGGAAGAACTTGGATGTGAGGTGCAGGGCTGAAAATGCTTCAGAGCCTGAAATTGAGTAACTATTGAGATTTGCTTCGGAGCCTTTGATTTGCTGTTGGCATATTTATAGGAGACCCTGGACTGTGAAAGGGTGTGCGGGCTGGGCTACCTGCCAAGGAGGCCCTGGCTTGGTTCCTTCTGGAGCTTGCTAGAGCTTTTGCTGCCCTAGGTGGTAGCCCTGAAGCCAGGGCACATTCGGAGACCTCAAGCAGCCCTCAGAAAATCATGTGGAAAGCAATAGCAACCCGTATTTAGAAAGGTACAGTGATAAGTGGATTATTTCGTCCCTGCAGGAGTCCTATGAGTCAGGTGGTGGTGCTGGGGTGGCGTCCTGTAATGACCCAGCTCTGGGAACTCTGAGGACAGAACCCAGAGTCCTGGCTTTTACTCACTGGGGGAATGTGGCAATTTCTTAGCCTCCCTACACCTGTTTCCTCACCTGAAGACTAGGAAGAGATGTATCTGTCTTACATGGTTATTTTGAGAATTTTTTTCCCAGGTAAAGCATATAGCCAACATCTGGCATACAGTACACACGTTCGGTAGATACTAGGTATTGTTATGTCCATTCCGTGGATGGAGACAGAGGGAGTGGTGGGCCCGAAGTCGCATAGGGAGGGGTGGAGGAGTTGAGACTCAAGCTCAAGTAGGTTGGACCACAGTGCTTTCGTTTTTAGTCACTAGGTATTCTGCTCGAGCTGAAAGATTTTTCTTGGGAGGTCTTACTGAGCTGGAGTGATGGGGAGGGGGTTTGCGTCTCAATTAGCCTGCCTTCTTCAAAAGGTGAGAACTTGCAGGCTAGAAGGGAAGTGGCGAGGGGCACTGGGCTCTGTTATCTCTATCTCTATCTTTATCTGGGGCTGCTGCCGAGGACTAGGGTTTTCACGGTTGGTGCACTGCCTTGCTTTGGGCTTTCTAGGTAGCCACCCAGAGGGGCCTTGCCTCCAGTGTATTGCCTTAATTTTGGCTTGCCCCGTAGCCATAATTTCAGGGCCAGAAAGGACTGGATTTACTGCACCACCTTAATAGCTGTCTGGGCTCAAGGAGAGCAGGCTATACTGGGAGGAAGACTTGCCCTGTAGGCCAGACTGCCTGTCTCTTTCCTCTCTCTTCTTTCTCCACTCTTGTGGTCTCTCAGCACTCCTATAAGACAGCAAGTACGCAGGGGCCTGGGGGCTTCGAGGCTGTATGCTCCGGGCAGGGGCCTATATCTAGACCTGTGCTTCTCAAACTCTCTGGGATGAAGGAACAGGGTTTTTCTTTGACAGTTTCTTGCAGAATGATATTTTTATAAAATCTATATTTTTCTCTAAAAATGTATTCCTTAGAATATATTTCTGGGGACGCCTGGGTGGCTCAGTTGGTTAAGCAGCTGCCTTCGGCTCAGGTCATGATTCCAGCCTCCTAGGATCAAGTCCCACATTGGGCTCCTTGCTCGGCGGGGAGCCTGCTTCTCCCTCTGCCTCTGCCTGCCTCTCTGTCTGCCTGTGCTCGCTCGCTCTCTCTCTAACAAAACAAAACAAAACAAAACAAAACAAGAATATATTTCTGGGAAAATGACATAAAAAGATGAAAGTACGAGTCCCCCTTTTACTACTAGAATAAGCCTATTAAATTACTCTGGCGGATTGCTATAAAAGTCTCAAAACACAGGCTTGGTTTCTGTCCTTACCTCATTGCGGAGCCGCAGTAAAGAATTTGCAGCTTGACCCTGTTAGGCACTTCAAGTGGCCCCCAAGTGACCTGGAGTCGGGGCATGGACTTCTGCTGGGGGGCTCCTGTGCCCCCACCCACAGGGGTGGGTCGGTCTTGCAGCCAGCGGTGGGCATGGCTCTTCCAATGGCTGTCATTGTCAAGTTCTGGAGCCCAGCACCATAAACAGGGTGCGTGGGAGAGCCGTCTCCCGTCCCTGCTGAGGGCTGTCCCCGCTGCCTGAGGAGTTTCCACGTGGTGCTTCCGCAGTACCACGTGCTGATGAGGCCCCAGGCTTGAGGCTGAGCGACTCTGCGGAGCTCCCATAAATAATTGCCTCTGGCTGGGGGTGCCTGGGTGGCTCAGTGGGTTAAAGCCTCTGCCTGCAGCTCGGGTCAGGATCCCAGGGTCCTAGGATCGAGCCCCGCATCAGGCTCTCTGCTCAGCAGGGAGCCTGCTTCCCATCCTCTCTCTCTCTCTCTCTCTGCTTGCCTCTCTGCCTACTTGTGATCTCTGTCTGTCAAATAAATAAATTAAAAAAAAATAATTGCCTCCGGGTTTAGGCGCTGGGAGCAGGACTCAGAGTCAGCTTCTTATCTTCCTCTCTGATTGGCACACTGGAGGGTTATTTGGGGAGGGGAGCGGAGGAAAGCCATGGGCCCACTCCACACAAGCCTGCCTGTCATGGACTTGAGAAGCATGATAGCATATCAGATCTTCTCTCCCCTTAACCTTGTCAGCCCACCTTCCAGCTCAGGCAGTGCCAGCAGTTGACAAGAGGAAGGGAGGATGACGGGAAATCCCTCTCCTGGCAACAGGGAATCTGCGATGGGGTCCCCAAGGGAAGGGAGCTTGCTCGAGAATCGTATTTGCCAACACCTTGATTCCAACATGCCCAAGAGCGGGTCCCCACCCATCCACCAGGCCCGCCCTCGCCCCGAGCTGCATCCGCTTGTGCACCCCGTGTTACCTCATCACGGTGCTTACAGCAGTGCAGCCTGATTCCTGAAAAAAATCTCCCTTGAGCAGAGACAGGGGCCCTTGTGGCAATCGGGGTGTGTGTGTGTGTGTGTTTGGCTCCAAGGAGGTCTCGCAGGGACCTGGCGCTCTGCCTGCAGCCTCTTTTCTGTGTTCCTGTCTGAGGAGTTTCTTCCCACTTTCCGTGTATTTATAGCCTAACTGGTGACTGACAGGTCCTAACTCAGTTGGGCAAACACAGCTTCTGACCTGGGCCTGGGGTACACGGGGTAGGGCCGCTCAGAGTCCCGCCCTTACCATTTGGCGTTCCAAGATGCCATAAGCTCTCAGAAACATGAGACACAGCTCCTACCCAGAAGAGGGAGTCTCCCATGAGTCAAGGGGGGGATGCGACAGTGTCTGCTGTGCTTTCCAGCCAATGCTGGAAGGGAGGTGGGGCCAGTGGGAGAGAGCATTCTCCCACGGTAGGAATGGCTGCCACTAGCCTCCACGCCGCTCTGCTCTCAGTGCCTTTTCTCTTTTGCTCCTGTAACGCTAAATAGCATCCCCTGCCACTTTTCCCCTGAAATAAAAATTGGTAAGGATCAGGCATGTGGGCGTCAAAGGTCTCAAGTAGGGACGGTACAGAAGGGGACACTTTGGCCTTTGAAGGTACTGAAAGCTGGAAAATTTAGGGCTGGAGCTATAACGTTCCAATTAAGGAATGTTAATTCCAATTCCGATCAGTTAGGAGCCCCTGGTTTGTATCTGCCAGCTCCATCTGCAAGTCACGTTTGCTCCCAAGATGGTAGAACGGAGTAGCTAAGAACAGGGCTTTGCACTCAGACAGAATTGGGCCTCAAACCTCTCTCTGTATTACAATGCCTCTTTTCCAGGGGGCTTTCCAATCTTTCTGGGAAGACCCCCTTCACTCCTTAGCAAGGGTCCTGTGGGCTTGGCAAGTCAGCAGGTACTCCTGTCATTTTTGTTTTGTAGACAGGGGAGGAAAACTAGTTCTCTTATCCTAAACAGTTGTTCGGGTGCAGCCTCTCCGGGGTTAACCAGCTCAGAAAGCCATCCCAGAGTGTGCAAACACCCAGGAGAGAGCTGAAGAGTAATTGCAAGTAGCTGGAAAGCCACTGTGGCTCTACGAATGCCTTCTGAACGAGGCTGGAGGAGCTCCGCGAGGGTGGCAGTGCAGTAGTGATGCGGCGGGTGATGGCCCCTTTGGTGATGAGCAGGACTCTCCACCTACCCACAGCTTGCAGCCTGAAGAAGCAAAATCCCCGATGCCGCTTCTGCGTGCCGTCCATAGCCACTGGCCTCCATTTTCTGTGGTTTTGGAAAAGCACTGCTTACTTGGGGGGTTGGGGATAGATTTGGGGGAGGAGTGAAAGCCAGCTGACTTGATCTCAGGCCTCAGACTCACCTTCTGCCTCCTTTGCTCAGAGGAAAGGATGTGCTCACCACTCCTTTCTTGCCCTTCATCCTTTCTTCCTCTCCCTCCTTGCTCTGGCCTGACCTGGAAGGGACGTGGCCAGGAAATAGCCAGTCCTGTCCTGGGTCTGTGCACTGGGCCCAAGTTAGCTCTGGGGGAATTCTGGGGTCTTTGCTTTGCCCTGGGGCACCCAATAGCCAAGGACAACACATGAAAACTTTACGCAGTGGTAAAATGGCGGCCCCTGGGCAGGTTGAATGAAAAACAGCAGCAAAGGTGACAAGATCCAGGGGGAAGTGGGGGGAGGTGTGTGTAGACTGAAGGAGGTTACCCTCCCTTCTGCTCCCCACCCCTTCCCCTCCTCCCACCTGTTTCCTGTGAGTGGGACCCACAGACTCAATGAGGCCCCATGGATCTCGCAGGCTGGGGAACTTGCCGTCCTCTGGGTTAGGAGGTTTCTTAGGCTCTTCCCTCCCTAAAACAGAGTCATGAACATTTTGTTAGGAGTTTTGTAGGACACCATTCTCTGTGGTTTCCTAGAATGTCTTCAAGGTGTAAAATCAATTATTGTCCGTCTTTGCCATAAAAAATAAATAGCAAGCAGAGTCACATTACTGCTGATGCCCTCTTTCTACCCCCCACCTTTGAGGAAAAGTTGGCAAATATAAGAAAGCCTAAATGAGAAAACAAAAATCTCTTGTCATCCCATCACTGAGAAATAGCTATGGTTAGCGTTTTGATGTAAATTATTTCACTCTTCTCCTTCTGGAAAAATATATTTTTAGCAAAACTAGATATCATACTGTAAATAACCTACTTCCTGCACTTAACAATACCCATAAACATTTCCCAGCATCATTGGATAGTTTTCTACATCTTTTTTATGGGTGCAGTGAATTTCATCATATGGTTATAGCGTAATTTATTTAATAATAGCAAATATTTATAAAGTGCTTCCTGTGGGCTATGCTTTGCATGCATCATCTAATTTATTCTTTACTAGAGCTCTCTGAGGTAAATTCTATTACTATCTACCTTTTATAAATAAGAAAGCAAATTTTTAGACAACATTTTGCCCAAGGTTGCACAGGGAGTGAGCAGAAGAGCTGGAGCTTGAACCCCCGCTGCATTCTTTCTGGCTCCCAAGTCCGGGAGCTTTTGTGTCACACGGCCACCTTGGCCAAGTGCCCATTGCTGGCTCCTAGGTTGTTTCTAGCTTTTAAATATTACTTACAAAGCTGTGAGGAACATCTTTCTAGCTATATGTTTTATACATGCCATTATTATTTACAAGGGCAAATTTCTAGAAATGAAGCAGGGAGGTCAAAGCAAATACACATTTTCCTGGAGTTGGAGCATTTGTCTGGGGGCAGAGGCAGACGGCACACAGATGGCTCCCATCCCTGCTCTACAGCTAGGCCGTCCCCCAACCTCTCTTCCTAACTGCTGGGAAGCCTACCTCAAGTTTGATTAACTGCACCACTCTTAAGAGCGACCATTTCCCAGCACCCTTATAAACCCAGAGATTACACATTTTAAAA
>ML108434.1:0-10441 GCA_003697995.1 Taxidea taxus jeffersonii
AGGCTTAGAATCCAGGGAAGGCTCTGGGAATCTGGGGCTCCTCTGGGAATAGCAAGTGAAGGGAGAGCCCAGCCCTTCCCTACACTGTCCTGTGTCCCATCAGATTTGGAGAGATACCAGCAGAGCAAAACCCAGACGCCCTTCCAGGCCAGTGACAGGCTAGCCCTGCTGGCCAGGCGGGGCACCTCCTGCATGTGCTCTCAGGGGCAGGCGTGGCTCGTGGGCTCCAGAACCCGGAGCCGCCCCCAGTAGTGGGGTGGTGGGAGAGTGGGCAGAGAGGGTGCCGCGGTCAGCACTCTGCAGCCTGGCAGGGCCAGGAGGTCACGCCCCAGACAAGCCAAGCGGCTGAGAGACCCCCTGCCCCACGAGGTGTAGCCTGATTGTTGTCAAACGCAACACAGCCTTAGGGATGAGGATGCTTCCAGTGAGAGACGCCCCACCGAGGGGGACACGCTTTGGATTTTAAGGTCTTATTTATTTTTTTTTAAAATATTTTATTTATTTATTTGACAGACGGAGATCACAAGTAGGCAGAGAGGCAGGCATAGAGAGAGAGAGGGAAGCAGGCTCCCTGCCGAGCAGAGAGCCCGATGTGGGGCTCGATCCCAGGACCCTGAGATCATGACCCGAGCCGAAGGCAGTGGTTAATCCACTGAGCCACCCAGGCGCCCCTTAAGGTCTTATTTTAATGTCCCCAGGGTATCTTCCCTGCCGCTTCTCTGTGTTCTTGGCCACTCCCTAGCAGAAAGCAAACAGTAAAAGGACATGTAAAATCTCACCTTTGAGAGATGGGATTGCTATCCTGCCTCGTCTGCCCCTGCACGCCCAGCTTATTCGGTGGCTCAAGATCAACGACGTTCAGTCAGAGTGTCAGGTCACCTCCTTTTCCTGCAGCCACGAGGAGCTTGTCTAGCCGGGTTGCCTTGGACCTGGGCTGTCACCTGCATTCGCGGGGTGACTGAGGGACAGCAACCTCCAGAAGAGGAAGCCCGCTTAGAGCCAGGCTCCGAGTCCCTACTTGCTGAGAAGTCAGTAAGTGGCATGGTGGGGGGCGGGGGGCACGGACATCCTGTCCCGACAGGTGCAGAGACAAGCCACCAGGGGCTCCAAGGAAAGCAAGGATTCCAGAGACTTCCGCCTCTCAGTACCGAGAACCAGGCAGTACGTGTCCTATCGTCAGGACACCTGCGCCATACAGATGGTTAGTGACCCAAGAACCAAGGCAGAACTCGTGGAGCGCTCCCAATGGAGACAAAGAACACATGGAAAAGCCAGGTGGTACGAGCCCGCTGCGGGTACTCGCAGAGAAGACCCTTACGCTCGTGCCATAAACATACACGTCGCGATGGGCACACAGCTTTTGAAAAAATACATATACAGTATGACATAAAATGACATGTACGAGCTAACACCATTAGGAAATAAGACAAAAAAACCAACAAAATACGAGGACAACGGCAGGCGCAGTTTCCTTCGCGGGGCTGAGCCAGGACGGGAGACTGACGTCAGTGCAGGAGGATGGGGTCATGGGAAGGAAGGAGGAAGGAGGGGAGTGAGGAAAGGTTTCAGGTGGTGTCAACCTCCCTCAGCTTTGTCCCTACACATGCGGTGATGCCGAGGCTGCAGGCTTGACTCTCTCCCCTCCGCCCAGCGTCCACGAAGAGCCTGGAAAGCCTGCCCGCACCTTCTTCCCGGTGTCCGCTGCAGGCTGCCAGCAGACGAGCCCGCTGACTCAGCCACCTGGTCTACCTGGCTGAACCCTGCAGAGAACATCTTCAAGATCCCCCGATGGTGGAGCATCGGAAATGTCCTTGATCTCGACCTTGCAGCCACCCGCGTTTGTAGAATGGATTCGGGGGGACCCCATTCCTATCTGGTTGGCTGGCCTTGCTCCTCACCTGCGGGTACTAAGGCTCCTGCGGTGGCCTGCAGGAAGGACGGCCTCCTGCTCAGGGTAGTCAGGAGGGAGGCGCACTTTGCAGGGAGCGTAAGTGCAGGCAGGGGTTGGGGAGGACGAGAACAAGGGGGCCTTGGGAGGAGAATCTAGGCCTGGGGGCATGTGGTTCTGGGGCCCTGGCCTGGGTCGGCCTCCAGCCACCTCAAAGCCGGGCTTGTGCGACCAGGCAGGCCTGAACAGAACGCTCTCATTCATCTCAGAGCTGTGTAACTAAAAACCGTGCGAGGCAAGAGGGGCCTACAGATCTCGGCCTTGGTCACATCTACCCGCCAGCCTGCCTTCGGGTCTTCTCTCCAGCTCTGGTTTTTCCCACGGGAAGACCACAAGTCTATTTGAGCGGGGCTTGGCGGTCACGTGGCTCCTGAAACAGGCTTTGGGGTACAGATGGGTCGGGGCTGAGTTTGGCTGATGGGAGTCAGTGTTCTGGGCCTGGATATTCTCGACTAGGGATCGTACGCTTGACCCCACGGAGTAAGAACTATCCCAGAGTCCGATGTCCCTCAGCTTGGAACAGTGGGGTCCAAAACCCGCCTCCATCGGCACCGGAGTCCCCACGGGGGCTGCAGGCCCGCGCACACAGAAGGGCAGCCTTATGGAGGTGCTGGGGTTCCTTGTTTCGGGGGCAGGGGACACAGAACTGAGAAGAAAGTAGCCAAGTGACTTGGTGGCATTTTCCTTACCTGTGGGTCTCCGTCCCCCCGGCCGTCCGATTTAGGGCCACCCGATCCAGTGTGGCCTCCTCTGAGTACAACTAATGACATCCTCAAAAACCCTGTGTCCAAAGAAGGTCAGAGTCACAGGCTTCTAGGGTCAAGAACTCTTTTCAGGGATGGAATTCAACCTACTGCAGCCCCTAGGCTTCGCCAGATCAGCTCAGAGAGTCGCTGCCTTCTGGGACCACAGAGGGTTCCTATGGTTTGGATAAACTTGGGTCCTCCCACGGGATTAAAATTATTCTAAAGTGGGGAGGGGGCCAAGTTCTCTGCCAGCGTCAGCAGCTGAATCTACAGAGAGTGGCTACGTCTGTGCGGGACGAGGTTTATACACGTAACCACATTACAGCCGGGAAAAGGTTTGCTGTTGGTTCCGGGTCAGCCCAGGCAGGGTGGCCCAGCTCCAGGGGATGTTCTACTAAAGACGAAGGTCCCTGGCTCGTTCTGGCACTCACGGGGACACCCACTGCTCCCCACATTAGCATGCGGCTGGCCCCGGAAGAGCTGGTGGCACTGGGGGGACCGATCCATGGTGACCTCAGACTGTAGGCACCATGGGAGAGTCACACAGGATCCCCCACCCTGCCTGGGATCATTTCCCTGGGACAGGGGAGGAGCACAGCGCTGCAGCCTGGGACCTAAAGCTCCCCCCACCCTCCCAGTCCCGCCTCAAGCCGCCTCCTGGGGGGGAGCAGCCCCCAAACACATGCTCATCAAGGAAGGCACTGGGTTCGTGCTCAGAGCAGAGGCGAGGAGAGCCCGAAGAAGGACAGGGCCAGGAGGTCCGGTTCCCAGCAGCGGTGTCTCCTCAGAGCCCGATACACGCCCGTCCCTCCCTACCCTGCCCCTCAGCGCCATCCCTGCGACGGCCCTTTGGAGCATGTGGAGATTAAGGGTCGGGAAGATTAGACAATTTACCCCACGTCATGCAGTGAGAGACCAGAGCAGCCTGGACACGACACAGCTCTCCGCCCGCCGGCCGCAGCACGCCACCTCCTCTGCCGTCCCCACATCCCCACGTCCCCACGTCAGCGAGTCCCACGACCACCCCCAGGGAGGGAGTGGAGACAAGCACAGGCGTGAGCCAAGAGCTCGGAGCAGCCGGGGCCTCCGAACCACGCTGGATACGGACACGTCAAACCCGGGGTATCCGGCCCGGCAGCCACAGGACACGTGGCCCGCAGCACTCAAAGCGTGGCTGATCTGATTCACGGCGGGCTGCGGGCACACGATCCAAAGCGTCCTTGAAACGGGGTTTCAAGACGTCCTATGAGCAAAACGACGCCAACCGTGCCGTTGGTGAGCTGTGTACGGGTCACGGGCTGAAACGGCGGATCGTGGGTGTCACGGGTCGAGCCAAACGCCAACTTCACCGATCCTTGTTCGCTGAGGTGACTGGAAACAGTAAGACGGCTCGTGTGGCTCCCGTCGAGGCCGTGGACCTGGGCCATCGTCCAGTGTACAGTCGGGGCTCTGGGAGCGGCTGCAGCAGGTGGCAGTGCCCTCTTTCACGCCCATGGACCTGCGTCTGCCGTTCTCAGCATGTGGCTTCCTGGGGCACCGGCGAGGTCCCGTCCTGCCAGCACCGAACACCTGTTAGTTTGCCCGGGCTGTTGTTACACACCGGACGGCGGGGCGCGAAGGCCAGGATCCCGGGCTCGGCGCGGCAGGCCCCCCCGAGGCTGTGAGGCACATTCTGTCCCAGGCCCCTCTCCCAGCTGCTGTGGCTTACGGGCCACTTTGCTGTTCCTGGCTCGTACAAGCACCCCCGACGTCCGCCTTCTTGCTCACGCAGCTTTCTCCCTAGCTGTGCGTCTGGACCAAACCGCTCTTTTTATCAGAGCTGAGCCGTATGGACAAGGGCCCGTCCTGCTCCAACGGTACCATCAGCCCTGCTCGGCGGGCCGGGGGCTCGGGCCGGGGCCCGGAGGGGCTCGTCTGCCAGTGGGGGGCGCTGGTGGGGCCCAGCCGGCGCCCTTGGACACGAAATCCTGAGGTCTTTCCGCGCTGTGGCCCGTTCCAGTCTTTGCTCTTTTCCTAAAACGAAGCTTTAATGATCAATGCGTTGTCAATTTAGCAAGTTCAAAATGTAGTAAATAAGTTAATTTTAAACTTAATACATGTGTAATTTAATTATACGTTATATTAATGTACATTTGACATAAATTAATTTTAAGCCGTAACTTAATTTTCAACGACATACGGATGCATCGTTGAGAAATTAAACCCCACATAGGCAGTTAAAGCGAACAGAGGTCGTGTAACGTCAACAGAACTCTTCGTGTCAGTTGGATGTGTATCCTTCCAGGACCTTCCTTAAGCTCGGACATGCCCACGTGGGTCACACAAACGCATCTTCAGGAGCATCGCTCCGCAACCCTCTTTCTCCTCAAAAACGGCAGCCTGCAGACGCACGGCTCCCTCCTGCTCCCTCAGCTGCCACGCGGCCCTGCGGCTAAGGAGACACGCAGCTGCCTTTCGCTTCCCGAAATCGCCGAGGCTGTGCTAACCATCCTCAGATCCACTCACGGCCGCGGCTCTGGGTGCAGACCCCAGAGGGCAGGGCCTGCCAGGGCGCCCGGATCTCCCCGCTCTGCCACTGGGATGGTCTCTCGGCTCAAGAAGGGGCGCACCTGGCGTGGGGGCCGCGAACCACGGGACGGCTGCTCCACGGGGCTGGGGAGAGATAGCCCCGGGCACAGGGCTCCAGAGGCTCATTTATGCAGAGAGAGGGGCTGCTCGAGGTTAGGAAATCCAGATTCGGGGGAGGGGGTCAGGGGGCCAGAACATGTCCTGGCGGGAATGCCGGGAACTCCGTGGGGCCCACCTGCAAGGGGAGCTCTTTCTCGAAGAAGCCCCAGGAGCCCAACCTTCCTTGGCACAACGGTGTGTGCACAGGCTGGGCGAGAGAAGCTCACACGCAGAGGCTCGGGGAGTCCGCTGTGATACAGACACGGAATGAGGCACCTCGGAGACGCCCCAGATCACATGTTCTCTATTTATTATCACAACGAGCAATTCACAGCGAGGACCGCAGGGAAGTGTGGGTCGCAGAGCACCGAGGAGGCAATGACCGCTCCACACGCGGCTGGGAACACGCGTGCTCGCTGACACAGACGGGCGCGCACACCGCGGGGGAGCCTGGGCGACCACCCAAGTGGAAGGAGGAGGTGATTTCCAGTACGTTTTACGGTAAGCATTTACGTTTTTACAAAAACACCAAAGCTCTTGCTTTTTTAATTTAAAAAACACCGACAACAAAATTAGTTTTCACAGACACGTTAAGTCATTTGGCACATCTCCGTTTCCTTCCCAGCAACAGCACAGACTGGAACCCGCCTCGGAGCTGCCCAACCCCGCCACCCCCATGACCAGGAAGGGGCTGGGGTGTGAGGACCCCGCCCCCAGACCAGGTGGAAATCCTGCCCCCCTCTCAGCGGGTCAGTCCTTCCAGAAGGCTCTCTGCAAACCTTCTTCAGAGAAAGGTTCATGCCCAGGGAACAGAAGGGAGATGACTTTTCAGTCACCCCAAATAAAGCGCACGAGTCCCACCTGTGGATCTCGATGCGTGGCTTCCTTCCTCCTTCGTGGGTCACCTGTCAGAGCCCGGGGACCGAGGCATTCGTAGGGCGGCATCCGGCATCACAGCACCCAGAACCTTCTGCGAGACTCCCCAGGCATCAGATGCCCATCAGCGCCCCATCAGGCCTTCAGCAGGGCGACCCTGTGCTCCGGAATGGAGTCTTCGCTGACATTGTAGGGCTGGGTCCCCGGTTCCTGCCGCAGGCATTTCTCTGCAGAAAGTACAAGGTTTGCAAGCTCGAAAGAGGCTGAAGTGAGAAAGGGCCACATCCCAGGATGGGATGAAGGTGGCGCTTCAGAGTCCTGGCGCACAGGGAGCTGGGGTCCCCCCCGCCAGCACCCCAGCCCAGGCAGGTTCCGCCTAAGTCCCTGTCACCACCTCATCACTGTCCACGCCCACAAGACCCTTCCTTAGGGCCAAGTGGTCCCCTGGCATGGTCTCTTCCCCATCTCCTGTGGGTCAGCACCTAAACTGCTCCCAGCAACAACACCCCATTAAGCCCCAGAAATCAGACACAGACCAAGTCCTTCGATCCCAGTTACGTGAGGTTCTAGAACAAGCAGAGGTGACCCAGAGGGGAGGGAACCAGAACAGTGGCCACCCCCAGTGGGGGTCACAAGGACGGACTGACGGCACTTTCCGGAATGACGGAAACAGTCCACATCTCACCCATGCACACCTGGCTGTACCCACCTGTCAGACCTCGAGCCGCACGTGGGGTACGTGTGTTCACGGAGCGCACGCCAGGCGTCATGAAAACACCCCCGAGGTAACTCCCAGAACAGGAGGGCCTGCCCTCCGCCTCACGCACCTGCCCGTGCCCCGACGCCCACACTAGGGCGCCCCACCCTCCCGGAGCAGAGTCTCTGTCCTGCGGTCCTGCCCCCCAATCCCACGGGTGGTGGCCCCGCCACGTGGCCACGGCTCTGTCTCCAGGGACTCTGCCAACACCCACCTGCCTCTTCCAGGGTGGAGAAGTACTGGACACCCTTCAGGTCAGCGGACAGCAGGACACGGAGGACAGGAACCTATGGGGCAGAGAAACTCTAACTCCAGGCGGGGTGGGGGGGCGGGGCCTCTGCCCTGCGCAGGCACAGGTGGGCCAGGCCCCCAGGCCCAGCGCCACCACGAGTCACAGCCTCCCCTGGTCTCCTAGCAGACACAACTTCACCTCCGCTCAAGGAGAACGGAGAGAAGACACTGGCTTTCGACCGCACTAGAAAAAGGGAGGCTATTTAAATTCTCACCCAGTGAAACCACAAAAACCAGCTCTGCAAACCGGGCAGAGAAGGTAACTCTCGGGAGTGAGCTCTGGAGCCAGGGGACCCAGCATCCTTGCCGTGGGACCTCGGGCAGCTTCTCAGGGCCCCGGCACAGGGATGGTAACCACGCGGCCCTCACGGGCAGGCGTGGGGGTGGACAGAAGCCTGGCCAGCACCCTGTGACGACGCCCACCTGCAGGCCGACGAAGGCGAGGGTGACGCCGTGCCTGTGGAAGTCCCCCACCAGCGCCTCGAGCCCCAGCACCGCGGTGGAGTCGACGCTGCAGACGTGCGTGCACTCCAAGATGGCAGAGCGCGGGGGCGACACTGCGGAGACGGGGCCACCGGTCACACAGGGCCGGGCGGCCGCGGGAGGCCCTGGCCCTGGGCAGGGGCACAGCGAGGCCACAGGGAGCTCCGTCCCCAGCAGGGAGCGGGCGGGCAGGATTGGCAGGACCCCAGACAACAGCCATCTGGAGACCATGGTGATTCCTCTTAAGGAACGAACAGGCCCCTTTCCTCCTCTAAATCCCAATGCCCCGGAGAAAGGGCTGGGTCTTTAGGAACTGAGACTGGGAACAGCCTCCCCTGCCGCGTGCAGATGGCAAGCACCCGCTCGACGCTGCCCTGAAGTAGCCAGCCTCCTGGACGCAGGAGCAGGGGGCTCACCCCAGAGCTGAGACAGGGCTCTGGGCTCCTGCGGCAGCAGACCGGGGTGCGGAGACTGGCGGGAGCTGGGTAGGAACGCAGCCTCCCCACCCTGCCCACATACCTTCTAGGGCCTGGGTGATGATCGCCTCCCGGAGGGCCTCCACCGCGGGGAAGTGCAGACCGCTGGCTGGCTGCAGGACCAGCACCGGCCCCTCTGATACCTGGGACAGGGGACAGAGCGAGGGGAGCCTGTATGTCCCAGAGGCACATCCAAGCTGGGAGCTGGGCTAAGGCGGCCCGTCCAGGCAGGAGCCCCCAACCCATGCCCCTGGAAGTGAGGGGAGCACAGAGCAGACAAGCTGGCACCTGAGGGGTTCGGTCCCTTCACCCCCGGGCCCGAGGCCGCGGATCCCTCTCACGAGGAGAACGGGTGGGCCAGTACCTGCATCTTGGGTCTGGCCACGGAGTGCAGCAGAATCAGCACAGACACCAGGGTCCCGGCCAGGATGCCGTACTGGACCTCCCAGAAGCAGAGCAGGAACGTCACAGAGAGGGGCAGCAAGTCCAGCCCTGGGAGAGAGCAGGTAGGCTGGCTGAAGCCCCCAGGAGGACCCCCAGCTGGGGACTTGGGGCCTGACACCACGCACAGGCCACACAGGCTCAGAGGCTCAGCCCTGCCCCTCCCAGTCTGGCAGAGGGGCCAAGACCTGAGGGCCTGGCCCACGCCCCTGCCCTCTGGGAGCCCGTCCACAGTGGACACTTGGGGATGGGGCCAGGCCCAGGATGCTGGGGGCTGGAGAGGTCTTGCGACCTCCCAGAGGCCACGCGGCTGACCCTAGGCAACTGGGTGACTTCTCTGAGCCGCAAAACGAGGTATCCTGGTGCAACAGGTTGGGGGGGGTGCTTGGGGGTTCACCCAGGACTTGACTTTGACATGCGTCACTCAGAGGAGGCCCCATCCTCCCAGGGCCTCAGCGCGGGCGGGGAGCATCGGCTGTGAGCCCACCCAGGCGCCCACAGAGGCATGGCAGTGCGCGTCTCAGGGCTGTCCCAAGGACGGGGTGGTGGCTCAGGGAAGGACAGGCACGTGTGGGCTGAGAACCCCCTAGAACCACCACTTCCCTCACCTGGCGACTCCGCGGGGCGGACCGCAGAGAAGCCCATGAGCCCCACCCATCCCTCAGAACAGACACTTGTTCCAGTAAAGGCCCTGCAGGCTCGGGGGTTCCTGAGCCACTGTGACTGGTGGGGAGCTGGGGACTATTCCGTCGGGACAGGCTGGTCACCCTGGAAGTCTCCCAGGACTGGGCTTGGGGCTGGGAAAGGGGAGGGGGGAGAGAAGAACAGGAATGCAGGCGGAGAGGAGGAGGACGAGGAGAGGAGGAAGATGGGGAGGAGTGCAGGGAGAGGAGGAGGAGGGGAGGAGCGGAGGAGGGGAGGAGGGAAAGTAGAAAAGGGAGAGCAGAGGAGAATGGGGAGGCGTGCAGGAGGAGAGGACGAGGTGGGGAGGAGGGGAGGTGGCCAGCAGGAAGGAGACAGGAGAATGGGGAGGAGGAGAGGTGCAGAGGAGGGAAAGAGGAGGCCAGGGAGAGGAGTGCAAGACAGGTGGGGAGGGAAGGGGTCTGGTGGAGGGGGGAGGGGGTGGAGGTGCGGGAGGAGGGGGAGCAGCGGGTGCCCCATCAGTTGCAGGCTCGCTCAGCGCCTCACAGAGCTGGTCTGGCTCCTGGTGGCCTGAGGGGCTGAAGGTCGCCCTGACCCACGGCCGGCAGCGGGACCACCTCCCAGAACAGAGGACGCCCAGCTCCAACCCAACCACCTGGGTCGGCGAAGGCGGTGGGGGCAGAACCCAGGATGTGTGCGTGTGTGCGAGGCTGACGAGGGCACACGTACTCTTCATGCGCCAGAGCGTCCCGAAGACCCTGGTGTCGAACAGCGGAGCCACGGCCATGATGATGACGGCCGCCAGCGCCGACTTGGGGATATAGTAGAACAACGAGGTCAGGTAGTCCAGTGACAGCAGCACCAGGACGCCTGCGGGGACACGGGGCGCCCGTGACCTCCAGCCCCGCCCCCCGCGCAGGCCCGGGGGGGGGGGGGGGGTGCTCACCTGTCACCAGGCCCCCTGCTGGGGTACACACCCCCGACTGGGCGTTCACAGCAGTCCTGGAAGGCAACAGAGGCTGTTAGTGGCTGTGGGAGCCTGGAAGAGCAGGGGAGGCCGGTCTCCCGGGACAGGAGCACCTGCGAGGGGACGTCAGGGCCGCGGACACTGGCG
>ML108434.1:10451-21327 GCA_003697995.1 Taxidea taxus jeffersonii
CACTGGCGTGTAAGGGGACAGGAGCGCCTGCGAGGGGACGTCAGGGCTGCGGACACTGGCGTGTAAGGGAGGTGCTGAGGAGCAGAGGGCTCTAGTCCCCCGGCCATGTCACGGCAGCTCGAGCAGACACGTCCAATCCCCATTGCCGCTAGAAAGGATGACCCTCTTGTTCAAGGAAAGGGAGAGACGCGGGTGACACCATGGGGTAGGCCGGCATCCCCCTCAATCCACACGCATCTCCCACACGCAGACGTGTGTGCACACACACGCGTGTACTCGTCAACGCAGAAGAACCGCAGGTGCTGACCATGAGCTCCTCCCGGGGCCAACCTGGAAGGGACCTTGGCTGCTCTTCCTTTCCCACTTCCCTTTCTCGCTTTGCCTGTTTGGGAAACTGCATTCAGACCCCCATCTCTGCTGGAGAACTGGTCCTGGGCCCACGTTTCCCTCGGGCGCCGTGAAGAGTGCAAAGAACGGCCCTGGTTTCTGTGACAGCGAGGATTCTGCCTCGCACACACTCCCGACCACCCGGACGGTGACCTGCGCCCACCAGCATGCCCTCTGGAACTACGCCCGTCTGCCTGCAGCGCCCACGGAAAGCCCGAGTCACCCTTCGCTGCTGCGGAGGGAGGCAGGAGTCTCACCCCTCCAGCGCGCGCTGTTCCCAGTACCTGTTACGCACAAGGTGCGAAGGCAGACCCAGGGCCCAGACCCCGTGGCCTCGGCGCACTGCTCTCGCAGCAGGAACAGGTGAAAAGTTTTACCACAAGCTCTTATCCCACCAAGTCGCCCCTGGCCCTGCTGTATGCACTCCCCACGTAACCTCCGGTAACTCCGATATGGGCCCCGCCGTGACACCTATTTGCAGGGTGGACACTGAGAATGCCCTGGGGCCCCTCGGATGCGGGGCTGTGGGGGTGTCAGGGAGGCCTGGTACTCAGACAGGTGGAGCCAGTGGTTCCAGGGATCTGGGCCCTGCAGGCTGAGGCCCCCAACCCCCTTGGCCCCAGGTCACCCTCTGCCCTGCCCTCCTGCCCCACAAGGGACCATCAGTGGCACTGCACGGAGACGCTTATGCATGACCCGCCCCCGCTTCTGCAGGCAGAGGGCAGTGGTTCCTGCCCCCACTTCCTTTAGGAAGGCACTCTGCCACGACACACAGAGCACTGCCACGGGCTGGGAACATGGTAGGAGTAAACCACAAGGCCATCAGAGAAAACCACGTGAGATCATGAAGGACAACAGAGCGAGGCCCACTCCTGCCTCCCACGGGTGCCGCTGACCTAGAGATACGGCTGCTGGCGGGTGGACTTCAGCCCCAGAGAAGAACAAAGCGGGATCGACATGTGGGCAAGGACCAGGCAGGCTCTTTGAGGTGGACACGGACCCTCTGGCCTGGGCTGGGACCCCCTGCCCCCTGGAGCACAGAGAAGGAAGGACATGGTCACTCACCGTCCAAAGCTGCCGGTGACCGGGTAGGAAGAGACGAGGGAGCCCAGCACGTTGGTCAGGCCTGGGGAGAAAGCGGAAGAGGTTTATCCAGGAGGAAAAAGGGTTTAAAATAGATGGGGGGGGGTAGATAAAAGGAGGCCAAAAACCAGAGAGGAAGCAGAAGACAGAACACCAGGGAAGTCACCCAGGAGGTCCTACATCTGTGTCTGTGTGTCTTCTCAGGGAAGGGAAAACAAACCATGATCTTTGCCAAATTCACCGACCCTCCCTTTAACGTAACTTTGGCCCCAGCCCTGCCCAGTGAGCTAAACAGCTTTCCCCACGTGTAACAGGGAGAGGAGCCCACCTCCCCAGGAGGGGCCGAGCACACGTAAGGCTGCCCAGAGGCCGGCTGCGCACCCGCCGTACCCCACAAGGGCCTTCAGGCCCAAACTCTTCTCGTGAGATGACCAGCTCGGGCAGAAGGTCATGGTTAATAAGGGGTCCACCCCGTGACGCTGACCCACCCCCACCTGACGGAACCTGGCTGGGCCCCCAGAACGGAGAGAATTAGCCCACGTTTAGTGCAGGCAGCCCCACCGGCATGTGGCTCAGCCTGGCACCTTCCCAAACACCGGGGGGGGGGGGGGTCACAGGTCCGAGACCTGCTCGCGGTAGCTCAGGGTGGGGCCCACTCACACCAGGCCCTCCTGGGTCCTGCAGCCTAGCACACGCAGCGAGAGCAGGGCAGACATGGCACAGGCCGTGCACGGACCACACGTGGTCACCCCGACTCCTCACGATGGCCGCTTGAGACGGGTCGGGGCCCTACTGCTGAGGAGTGCAGATGTGTGGATCCCTCCCAGTGGGGTCTTCTGTGGGGTCCACGGAGGCCTCTTGCCACCTGGCCTCTCCCACACCCCGGGTTCAGCTGCCCTTGAGGTCCACATGTCCACCTTAATAACCTGCACTTCGTGGCCATTCCCTGTTGGTCACTGCCATGAGGAGCAGCTCCGTGCTCCCCGCAGGAAGGGAGGAGGCGCTCCAAGGACCCCTACCGGCTCTTTGAGCTACTACTGAGCGTGGGGAGGTCAGTCCAAGGACTTCCCCCACCTGGGGGCAAGCCAATCGTGGCCAGCTGTACCTCGCCAGCCACCAACGTGACCCCTGCCAGCACGGGCTCACAGATGAGTCCCCCCCAAAGCACCTCTGACGCTTCCCGGGACTCCATGCCCTCCGCTGTCGGGAAACCCAGCAGCTCACGTCCAAACTGCTGCCATGAGAGAGTGGCCCGGGGCGGGGGGAGGTGGAGACGGGGTAGGTTCCCGTGGACTCTGCTGGGTCAGAGCCGGTGCCACTGTCCCCTCCGAACTGCACCCACCTCGCCAGGAGCAAGAAGGAAAGGCAGAGAGGCCTGGTGCCCACAAAACCAAAAACAGTCATGATAACAGAAATGAAGACTCATGTCACGCCCTCACAATGAATCACCAGAGAGGCCGGATTCATGACAACAAAACTGGGACGCTGGGCACAGACTGTCCACACTGGGGCCTCCCCGAGTCTTCACGGAGCTGCCTGCCGGCCTGGAGGGAGGCCCTGGGGCAGGGGGCCTGGGCAATCAAGGTCCCGCTCGACCAGCAGGTCCCACCTGGCCACGTTCCTCAGTGATCTGGCCCCAGGGGCACGTTCTGAGCGTTCCTTGACAGAACAAGGCTACGGCCCTCAGGGTCGGGCATAGAGCTAGCACTCGACAAGCTGCGGTCAGCACGGACACCACAGGTGACCTGCCTGCTCCCAGCCATCGTTTACGGGTGAATCCACGCAAGCCTTTCAAAGGGCTCAACTCGGGGCCAGCTCTGCCCCTTGGACCTTAGCGCAACCATCCCCGGGAACTGCGCGGCTCAGGCGAGAGGCAGAGAAGCACACTGGGCCTCAGAGAGCCGCGTGGGGCGCTTACCGATGGCCAGCAGCTCCTGGTTGGAGTCGATGCGGTAACCACCTTGAGAAGCTAAAGACAAAAGACAATAAACAGGTTGTCACTCGATACGTGTCACGGCTGAGAAAACACTCGTGGAATGAAGCCCCAACGTGCCGGGAAAGGGCAAGGCTGGGAACGCCGTAGGCATCGCGGGCCACTCTCTGTCCCGACGACTTGGCGCCTGTCGTAGCTGGAAGCCGGCACGGGGACCTGTGAACGCGTGAGCAAGACCGTGTCCCAGGGACACCTCTTCCTATAAACACGGAGATGCGAATTCCACGTGTTTCTCGTATGTCACAAAACCCTAATCTTCTTCGCAAACTTTTTCAAACGTTTAAAAACATAAAAACCGCTCTTGGGCCGCGGACTGTGGGACTCCAGCCCTGGTTTCGGAGAACAAGCAGCTTCCGTGTTAGGAAGGACATCCGGTGACTTTAGAAGAAAACAGCTTCAAAGCCCTAAGTGGCATAAACGCCGTGAGGTGCAGAATCCAGAGGCCCCCGAAGCCCCCCATCCGGGCAAAATCATTGGAAAAACAGAAGCTGCGCAAGGCACATCTGACCGGCCCGCACGGCGGGTCGGGGAGCAGCCGCTGGGGACTGGTGGGGACAAGCCCGCGGAATGCGCGTCAGGCTCGTGTCTCTGGGAGGACGGGAGGGTCGAGCCGCGGGCAGAGGCAGATCCGGTCTACGGAGCTGCAGCCACGTCCACACCGTTCACCGGCTTCGTCTTCAGGACTGACCCGCAGCCCAGGACCACGGGCGCGTGACCATCACAGCACCAAAGGAACGTGTCATCCACGCGCACAACACGGAGCCGGGCGCCCCGCAGACCCGGGGGAGGGGCCGCGCAGGGACGAGCAGGCTCGGGAGGAATCCGAGCTCTGCGGGTCAGTGGGCATTTGGGCAGATTAATGCGTCAGGGCGCCCCGGGGGCGAGGAGGGCACAGGCGTGCTCCGCCAGCTGGGAAGAGCGCACCGCTAGGTTTTTAGGAATTTGGGGAACCCATCATCACATACAGCCCTTACTATCTATTAGGTGAAAACTTTCGAGGCCGTAAGTTACATCAAAACTAAAGAGAAACTTAAAACTCGTCCCTCCCCGAGCTACTACGTTTTACCACGACCCTCGAAGCTATTTAACCACAGGTGTCCGGCGGGTGGAGGCTGGGGCGTCTGTCCCGAGATGAGACCATTCCAGCCCTGCCATCCGCTGGGACGCTGCCGCGGGGACAGGTGGGGGACACGCTGACACCACAGGAAAGGCGACGGCGAGACACAGGCCTTTCTCCTCCCGGACGGCAGGAGAATTACCATCACACACGTTACCAGCCACTGCTGGGAGGGGTTTTCGTCATAAATCCACTTCTGCTGCACTGTTTAAGTACACGAGCACGCGTTCCTTCGATTAAAAACTCAAGCTGTTAGAAACCGAAGCGGATAAAAGCGAGCAAGAGGGCAGGGAAGCAAGGCCGGGACACCACCGGGGGCCGGGACGGCGGGCAGCTTACCCAAGGACTTGGCCACCACAATGCTCTCCAGGAGACCCATGAGGGGCACCACCGCCAGCCCAGCCCCCATGTCCTGGGTGGGGAGAGGGACAGCAGCTGAGCCTCCGGGGAAGGCGAGGAGGGGCCAGCCAGGCAGTGACCCACCGAGGCCGGCACAGGCTCGTCCGCGTCCGACCGGAAGCAGAGCTTCAGCCGCGGGGCTGGGAGCGCACCCCCGGGCCGGACACGAAGCGGAGCACCAAGCACATCCCCACTCTGCCGGGCCCACAGCGCGAGGAGCACCCTGGGCTCGGGCCGGAGCACCAAACAGGGTGTCCCTCGAGGTCCTGCCCAGTCGGGACCCTTTCCTGCCCGTCGCTGCACCCAGAGGCGCTCCATCCCAAGGACTCGGCGGTCCCAGCTGGGCTCGGAGCTCCTCGTCACAAGGCAGAGGCCTCAGGGGCGCAGACCCAGGCCCGGAGCCCACCGCAGCTCCGCCCAGCAGGCCTGGCTCCCCGTCTCCACCCACCTGCACCATCTCGGTGAAGGAAACCGTCCCATTGGCCGTGGTCACGGAGAAGGGCGGAATCCGGACTGGAGGGAGCCCCTCGGCAGTCTGCCCGGTTAGAACGAAAGGCTGGTATCCGGTCACCTCAAAGGAGTACGCGACCAGGGCAGCAAAGGAGACCACCAGGGCGTTGCGGGCTAGGACAGAAGGAGACCTGCTGGTGAGACCTGGCTCCCCTGGGCGACGGGCCACCCCCGTCCCCCGCCACCCCCCCCCCCCGCACTCCAGCCTGGAAACGGCACACACACCAGCGGCCGAGGGGCAGGCAGGAAGGTGATGGCTCGGCAAACACGAGAGGGTGGGACAGGTCCACGGTGACACACACCACTACCCGTGTCATCGACGGGTCGCCCTGGGTCCCACCTCTCGGCTCCTGCCCAGTGGTGCTGGCTGTTTTCCTTTTATTTTTCTTTTTTTTGAAGATTTTATTTGAGAGCGAGAGCGTGTGCGCATGAGCGAGCGAGGGGAGGGGGAGGCACGAGAGAATCCCAAGGAGACCCCCACTGAGCGCCGGGCCTGACACGGGGCTCGATCCCACCACCCTGAGAGCAGAACCTGAACCAAAACCAAGAGTTGGAGGCTTAACCGACTGAGCCACCCAGGTGCCCCCGTGCTGGCTTCTTAAATTGGGGGGGGATACCTCTTCCCAGAATCGGACCCCATTACCCACCGAGCTCTCAAGAGGCTACAGCACGCCCTCATCGCTGACGCTGTCGTCAGGACTACAACTTCAGCTGCTTACGACCTTCCAGGATGCAGGAAAGGCCCAGGGCCCCGTGGCCCATCGCGTGATGGGAAAGCCAGGCTCAACCCCGCACGGCTCAACCCGACCCACGCGGTCTGTGTTTTCTCCATCAGGGACCAGTCAGGGCTTCCCAGCCTCACACCGCGGATGTTCTGGACCAGCTCATCCTTCGCCAAGGGAGGCTGTGCCCCACAGGCGTTTGCTGGCCTCGCTGGCCTCTCCCCACCAGGTGCCTGTGACAGCCCCTCCCAGGAGTCTCGACCAGAGAGGCCTCCAGAAACGGCCAAAGATCCCCGGGATTGGGGATCGGCCCTGCTCGAGCACACTGGACGCCGCTCTCCACCCTGGCCGTGGTGCGGAGCCCGCTGGCAAGCGTCAGTACCCCGGTGCCCGGGTCACACCCAGACCAGGAATGGCAGAACCTCGCGGGTGCGGCCCCGGTGCACAGGACAGCTGCGGCCAGAACCCTGCTCACCCGTGGTGGCCGTCCAAACCAGCCCGTGGCTGAGCCGCACGCCCGGGGGCATCTCGGGGTGCACGGGGGGCACGTGGTCCCGCATCAGCTTCAGCACCAGCAGCAGCAGCACGCACACCAGCCCCAGCACGGCATCGCCCACCCTGCGAAGGGACACGGGTCACACCCTGGCCAGCCTCGGGCACACACCTCCGCCCTCCCATCGCCCCTTCTGCCAGAAGGTCTTGTGCATCCCCGTTCTACTTCACAGCTTTATTCAACACTCAGGGACGTGCAGGCCTGGGAGTCAAGACCCCGAACGCGACGGTGGAAGGACTACAGGCTCATGTTAACAACCACGCAGCGCTGTCGCCACAGGCGCCGCGTCTGTTCCAGAAGGTTCACATCTCTCTGGCCCGTCAGTCTCTGATTCCCCTGCCCCCTCCCCCGCCCCAAGGAGGAGGACCTCGTCTGCATGTCCTGGGCCAGGGAGCCCCTGGGTTCAGCTGCATTCAGCCCGGGGAAGCCTCGCAGCCGATCAGAAGTGGAGGGACAGTCGGTCACAGATGTCCCCACTGGCTCCCAGCAGCTCCCCCCAGACCACTGCGACCTCTTGCTCCTCCAGCCAGGGAGGTGTCCTGGCTTCCAGCTGGGCCCCTCTAGGAGCATCTCCTGTCTGTCCTTCATCTGAAGAAGACCCACGAGCAGCGGTCCAGCTCTCACCCCCTCTCCCTGCACGTTGTCTGCAGCTGCCTCCCCGTGCCGTGTGCTCTCCCCACTGAGCTACAAACCTTCAGAGACGCCAAATGCTCTTCCTCTGCACAGGGCCCTCCCCCTCCCACCACCCACGGAGGCTGTGCCCAGGGGACCCACGGACCGGCTCTCGGGCCCCGTCAGAGCTTCTGAACCTCGGGTGTGCGCCCCCACTCCCTGGGGCTCGTCGAGCCCTGACTGATGCAGCATGGCTGCACGGGGCTGAGACTGCATTTTTAACCCACTCCTCTGACGCCGGCCGGTGCTGCTTCTCTGGGACCCAGTCTGGGTAACCAGGCCGCAGGGGACAGGAATCCATGCCAGCTGGTGGGGGGAATGGGGTGGGGCCTGGGAGAGGGGCTCCGGAGGGAAGCGCGGGACCGCACGGCCAGCAGGTACCTGATCTCTCCGACCTTGCGGAACGTCTGGTACACCTGCAGGAAAAACTGCCTCGGGATGCCCTGCAGCCCCAGGAGGTTCTGTCCAAACAGAGAGGAAGTTAGACAACCTTCCCCTGCAGCATCTCAGCACATCCCAGCCCCCTTCCGCGGCACATCCCAAGGCTCCCTGGGAACCATCTGCCCATTCCCAAAGCCCCCAGGGGCAGGAAATCAGAATTATCCTCCAAAGAAGAGGCATTTCATATTCAGGGCCAATGACACTTCTTGGTGAGTAATTCTCCCTTGTGAGGAAAATCACTCTAAGTGATCTCAAAAGGAGAGACCAGTACATCCCTGCCCTGGTCCAGGGTCCAGGTCACTGTTGTCTGCCCCGTGGGCCCCACTGTCCCGGTCCAGGGTCCAGGTCACTGCTGTCTGCCCCGTGGGCCCCACTGTCCCGGTCCAGGGTCCAGGTCACTGCTGCCTGCCCCGTGGGCCCCACCGTCCCGATCCAGGGTCCAGGTCACTGCTGCCTGCCCCGTGGGCCCCACTGTCCTTGACACGCCCCACACCCCCTTGCCACTGGCCTGAGGCCCACCTGCTGGGTACTGTTCCCCCAGAGGGAAAATCAGGTGAAGCTTTGGGCAGAACCACCAGGGGCTCTGAGGGCCTCCAGGGAAGGGCACAGAGGCGGGCAGGGTCCTTGGTGGGGAGAAGGGGCTCTCCTCTGTGTTTTAATTCTTTATCCCACTTGACAACAAGTGTGGAGTGTTGGCAGGGTGGTTGAGGCCCAGACCCCCCCAGTGTCAGATTCCAAGATCCAAGATCAGGCTGCACACAGCCTAAATGGGGACAGACTCCAGGGCGGAAACACTAGATTCTGGGACCCGGAGAGCTCCTGCCGGGGCAGGTCAGGAGAACCCCTGACTCCTGGCCCAGGGCTCTCAGATGGCTGTTGGGACTTAGTCAAGGTGGTAAAGACTTAGGGGACCTAGCGTTGCCGAGCACAGGTGCATAAAGAAGCTACTTTCTATATGTTCTAACCGCACAGAAGAACGTTCCTGATACCAAAAAAAAAGATTGTTTCAGAATGAAAGACAGACCATCCCATTAAACAGCACCTGCCAGGCTTACCCTAACACGCGTGCACACGCCACACGCACACCGTCCGCTCGTACCCAGGGCTTCCCTCCTCTCGCCGTGCAGGTAATGATGACCCTGCCTCCCAGGGGCGTTGGGACAACCCAGGCAAGGGAGGGTCTAACCCAGCATCCGGCATCATAGGAGCGCAGAGAAGGTCCGCTCCTTTCCTTTGGCTCGCCAGGGAGGCTGTGCGGGGCCAGCCCTGACCACGCAAGCCATGCCTCAGTGAGGAGGGGTGCTGACAGCGGGTCCTGAGATGGGGCGGGCCTTCACCTGCACAATCTGGCTCCGCTCCGTTCTGCACACCCCACCGAGCACTCACCTACTCCTGCACAAAGCACGGGGCTGGCCAGCCGCAGCCGCAAAGCAAAACCACCCCTGCACTTTGGGACCTTAACCCCCAGTGAAAAGGGAACAGTCGCTGCTAACTGGTTCCGAGATTTCTCACAGATTCTCGTCAAAGATTTTACTTATTTATTCAGAGAGAGAGAGAGAAAGTACAAGTGGGGGGAGGGGCAAAGGGAGATGGAGAGAGAACCCCAAGCAGACTCCGTGCTTAGCATGGAGCCCAATGCGGGGCTCGATTCCAGGACCCCGAGATCACAACCTGAGCTGAGGTCAAGACTCAGACGCTTAACTGACTGAGCCACCCAGGCGCCCTGTTTGGTATTTCTCAGATGCCATGTCTCCTTATGTTTCTGTTTATAACACCACCTGTAAGAGGGCACCTGGCTGGCTTATCGTGAAGCCTCTGACTTCGGCTCAGGTCGTGGTCTCAGGGTCCTCGATCGAGCCCCGCATCAAGCTCCACGCCCAGCAGGGAGCCCGCTTCTCCCTCTCCCTCTGCCCCCCTCCCTCTGCCTGTGCTTGCTTGCTCTCTCAAATAAATAAAATCTTAAAGGAAAAATACTGAACGGAAATGGAGAAAAAAACCATTAAAGTGAAATCTAGCTAAACGAGCAGGAGCACAGGAGGACCAGTTCCATCGTCAACATGTGGGCGGTACGTGGACGGCCCAAGGCCGCGCGGGAGGGTGCACAGGGGAGGCAGCAGGACGGAATCGCCCTGCGAGGCAAACCGAGGACACTGGCCCCAAAACCCCAACAGGGGCAAGGCTGTCACTGCCGGTCACCCCAATAACCCGTCATACTGTCCCACCGGCACGCAGCACCTCCCCCAAGGACTGCTGGGATCGATGGGGACGCACGGGAGCACCTTGTGGTCTGAGGTCTGGAAGAACAAGACGCGATCTGGCCCGCACAGAGGGAAGCCAGCCTCCGTCCCGCGACCCAGGAGGGGCCTGGCTGCCAACCAGCGTGCCTACCTTGATCTGCCCAAAGCCGATGGTGACAGTGGCAGCAGAGGTGAAGCCTTTGATGACGGGGTAGGAGATGAAGTCCAGCAGGAAGCCTGGTGGCCCAGAGGGGATACTGAGCTGGTGGCTCCAGCTCTGCCCAGTCCCAGCGGACGTGGGTGGGAGTGCGGCAGGGGACAGGTGGGCCACACACCCTGTTTGGACTGGTCTGGACAGGGGGGAAGGGAGGCTAGGGTCTGAGGCCCTGGGCACTTCTTCAAGTGTCCCGGCCTCTAAGCAGAGTAGCGGAGGGCTGAGGGGACCCCTCCCTTCACACACGCACAGGACAGGCAAAGAAGGGAAGGCGGAAGGCCAGGGCCTCCCCGGGAGGCAGGTGCCTGGGTACCCCTGGCAGGAAGGCCTGAGAGTCTTACCCAAGTGCAGGAAGCCCATGGCTAACTGGATGCAGCCAGACAGGAAGGCGAGCAGCACAGCGTAGGCGGGCTCGTGGAAAGTGTAGAAGGAGACCAGAAGGGACATGATGGCCGTCGGGCCCAGTGTCACATCCCGGGAGGTGCCCAAGAAGAAATACACGAAGCATCCCATGAAGGCAGAATAGAGGCCGTACTGGTGGAGAGACA
>ML108436.1:5959-50505 GCA_003697995.1 Taxidea taxus jeffersonii
CGCGGGGACCCTGCAGCGCTCCGAGTGTGCGGCCGCCCCCTGCCTCGCGGCCTCCGCCCTTCCCCAAGCGTCCCAGGGGCTCCGGGGCGCAGCCGGGGTGGCCCTGGCGACCTGTGGGGCCCGCACACCCGCCGAACCACGCCCCAGCCGTCGCCCTGACCTCGAGGGCAGCCGCGCGGGGCCGGTCAGGGCGCCCTGCGCGGTCTTCTCGGCCCGAAGGGACGTGCCGGGGAGGCGCGCGAGGCGCCAGTAAGTCTTTCAACCCCAAATCCAAGCCAGACCGCTGCTTCCGCAGAATAATGCTGACCTTAACCCTGAAAACTGTTTCACCAGCCAAACACGAGCTTGGAGGTGGCAGAGAACCGCAGTCCAGGACAGGCAAGTTCGGACGAAGCCCTGAGCAAATGCAGCAGAGGGAAGGGACTCTGTTCCCTGGGGAAAGGAAGAAGTTGGGAAGTGTCCTTTTGAACAAGTCTGACACACACAGGTGGGCACCAGATTCTCCCCATTCTCCCCATTTTGTTGCAGCTGCTCCTTGGGTTCCTTCAGATCTGCATGGCACCCACCATAGCTCTGTGTCACCCCCACTGTCATCTCCAAGGGCACCGCTGCCCAAAGACTCCCCCCCCCCCCGGGTACAGGCCAACAGCTTGACAGTGTCCACTCCTATTCTGGGAGTGAGCCAGAAGACCAGCGGTCAGCTATGAGCACTGCCCCCACAGCGGTGGGGAGCCTTTGTTCAGCCCAAAGAGGCCAGTCTGAGTCGGGCTCTAGCTCCAAGGGCTTCCCCAGCAGCCAGGTTGCCCGGGAACTATCACCGAGTGGAGCCTGAGTTCCACCTAGTGCATGGGTTTCCTAGAGCTGCGGTGAATCCCTGCTGGACCATGCTGAGAGTCTCTCTGGTCACCAAGCCCTAAGGACAGATGATGCTCCTAGGGGGAGTGCTGGGCCCTGTGTTCTTGCCCAGATCTGCTACTAACGATGGTTCTAGCATTAGACAGAATGTCTTTTCTAGGCTCCTTTTTTTCTTGCTAGCGTTTTTTCTGTTTATCTAATAAATATCTCATAAACATTACATTTGAATGGAAAAATTATCCTAAAGAGAAGCAGTTTGAGCACAAAAATAGACACGTAAGTCAATCAAACAAAGTAAAGATTCCAGAAATCAATCCTCACTTTTCTGGTCAATTGATCTGTGACAAAGGAGGCAAGAATATACAGTGGGAAAAGTTCTCTTCAACAAATGGTGTTGGGAAAACTGGACATGAGAAAGAATGAAAGCAGACCACGTTATGGCACCATACACAACATAAACTCACACTGTGTTAAAGACCTAAATGTTGGACCTGAAACCATAAAATTCCAAAAAGAGAGCACAGGCAGTAATGTCTCCAACATCAGCCATAACAACATCTTTATAGATATGTCTCCTGAGGCAAGGGAAACAAAAGCAAAATTAAACTACTGGGTTTACATGAAAATAAAAAGCTTTCACACAGCAAAGGAAGCCATCAGCAAAACAAAAGGCAACCTAGGGAATGGGAGGAGATATTTGCAAATGACATATCCAATAAGGGATTAATACCCAAAACACAAAGAAGTCATACAACTCAACACACAAAAATCCAAATAATCCAATTAAAAATGGGCATAGGGTCTAAATCAACATTTCCCAAAGAAGACAGACACATGAAAAATTCCTCAACATTACTGATCATCAGGTAATCCAAATTAAAACCACAATGAGATATCACTATATATGTCAGAATGGCTAAATCAAAAACACAAGAAATAATGAGTTGGTGAGGATGTGGGGAAAAACAGAATACTCATGCACAGTTGGGAATGCAAACTAGTGCAGCCACTATGGAGGTTCCTCAAAAAATTAGAAACAGAATGACGAATGACCTTATGATCCAGTAATTCCACTACTGGGTATTTACCAAAGAACACAAGAACACTAATTTGAAAAGATATATGTACCCCTATATTTAAGCAGGATTATTTATGATAACCAATATACGGAAGTAGCCCAAGTGTCCATCAATAGATAAATGGACAAAGAAGATGTGAGATACACACACATACACAATGGAAGACTACTCAGCCATTTAAAAAATTTTTCCATTTGCAACAGCAGCTGTATTTGTTGCTGTATTTTCCTCCTCTGCTTCCTGCCACTATCCACTAGCTTGTAGTCAAGCATGGTATGTTGTTTACAGATGGACAGTCATGATAAACCCCTCAAGCTCTGATGACCCCTCTATCCCCTCATCCCTCTGGCTGCAGCTCCCATACTCACCCCTACTCTGGCTTTGTGGCAACATGATAGTACCTCCAGAAATTGCAAGTAGATAGACACAGATATCCTTACCTCTTTGCACTCCACACACCCCAGTACTGTCCAATAGGTTGCCCTTCTTCTAAAAATAACCAGATTTGTTTTCTGCTGCTTATAGCTTAGACTAATCATTTGACTTTAATATCTCTTTCTGCCATCTCAAAATCCAGCTGACATAAGACTTCCTTCATAAGACTCACTTCCAAAGACTTTTATCTGCCTGAACCTCATATGGCTTCCCCTTCCCCACTTTCTACTGCAAAAAAGGTAAGAACATAGAAATAGATAAGCCAATAGCCACTCCGGATATTTCAAACCTTGGAAACTATTAATCAGGCATGAATCACATAAAAATATTTACTGTTAGAACTAATATGGATGTTATAAACAACTGTTATTAGTGGCAAAGCCTGCAATCCTGTGACACAGTCACTCCTTCTCATACCTTCATCTCAAGAGCAGATAAAGGATCAAATCAAAGGCCACAGAAGAAGAAGATTAACAATAGCACGTATTTA
This sequence comes from Taxidea taxus jeffersonii, assembly GCA_003697995.1. Taxonomy (NCBI): domain Eukaryota; kingdom Metazoa; phylum Chordata; class Mammalia; order Carnivora; family Mustelidae; genus Taxidea; species Taxidea taxus. Next base: position 8,819 of record ML108436.1, read on the forward strand.
ATAAGTACTTTAAAGACATTTCAACCCTTCCCCTTCAGAAAAAGCAGATCATGTGTTATCCCTTTTTTAGAGGCAAAGTAGAGGATGAGAGACTCTACTGCCTCCATAATGGGTATTGGTCCCATCATGGAAGGGTATCCAGAAACCCAGATAAATGGTCTAGCTCAGGTAGAAAGTTGGGAATGAACCAAGGCCTAAGGGACAGATGAGGCCTTCTCTCAGGGTCTCACTGTAAGTCTAGATCTCGTGCAGTTAAGCCACAGGAAAGGGAAAATTCTCCCATAGAAGGAAAAGGAAAATTCATAGATAAACTCCTGAGTTCTAGCATTGGTAAAAGTTACTTTGCCACCATCATAATCTGGAGCAACTCCAATCTGCCTTGGACAGTAGGACAGAATCCGGAAGGGCTCGGGGCTAGTGCCTATATACATGCCAGCGGAAGACAGTTGCAGAGTCCAGAACCCTTCCTCGGGGCTGAAGTTGAGAAATCCTCTTCTCACCACTGACTCTCTTACCACTCCCACCAGGCAGAATTTTGGCCATATTTCATTTTCTTGTGGCCACTCCTCCTCCAACTCTTCATTCTCATTTCTGTATCCAGTGGAACTATAGCCATCAGTAATGCCCATTAATCCACCAAGACTGCTAGTGCAAACACAGCCCTGGCTCCAGCCCAGTACGTCACTGCTTCTTCTTCCTCCTCTGCGCCCCACCAAATCCTGTCCACTTTCACTTCCCAGTACACTTTGCCCCATGTGAAGCCCTTACTGCCCAGCATCCCAGGCTCAGGGTCAAATCTTTGACCGTGCTGGTATTTGTTCATCCACAAGACAGTGAATATCATGCTCTTCCTATTCGGAGACACTGAGAGATAACCACTGGCTGTCTGGGAATTCAGGAGGACCCTCACTGTGGGGACAAAGGGATAAAGGTATGGCATCATAAGATATCAAAGGAGACTTTTCCCTTAGGTTCTGGGACCTTCTGACCATGGTGGGAGATTCCTTTCAGGGACCAGGTTACAGATTGCATTGGACCTTGTACTCATACTATCCAGAGGGTGAAGAAAGGCCAAGGAGAGAATTCAAGAGCATGAGCAGCACGATGAGACTCAGGAGGAAAGGAAGAAAGGAGCTGTTATCATTATGGTCAAGAAACACTGGGGAAAGTTTTGCAGTTTTGAACTCTGAGACCTCAGGATAAAGAATGTGGTTACATTAGCCACCACAAAGACCTTCCTGTTTAAGGAGCTGATCCATAAGGGAAGCTGCACAGGCAAGCTGTAATTCAGGATAGCAGAGTTTACTCTAAGGTGAACATCAGCCACTGTCCCCTCCAGATACTCACTGGTCTTATACTCCAGATCCCTCTGCAATTTTCTAGAGAGGAAGAAGTAAAGGACAGTAAGCAACCCTGACACATCTTCCAGCTCAGATTCTCTTACTGTCGGCCAACACTATTTGAAAATGTGGCCGGGCATGATGAAAGCCCGAGCCACACAGAGAAATCAATGCAGGAGACACACCGAGTTGCCTAGTCTACTGCTGGACCTATCTGCTGCTAACACCCAGTGCTTCATTATGGAGCCTTCGAGCACATTCTCTGGGCTTTCACCACGTCTTCAACTTCTAGTCCTAAATCACACCACTTCTCTCCACTTGCAAAGAGACTTCTCTGAGATTAATTCTCAAAGTAATAATTTTATTTAATTATCCCAGTATTTTTTATTCTTTTATTTTTAAGTTTGATTAAAAACACATAACGTAAAACTTACTCTTTAGATGTTAGGCACACAGTTCAGTAGGGTTATGTGTATCTACATTGTTGTACAACCAATTTTCAGAATGGTTTTATCCTGCAAGACTGAAAGTCTGTACCCATAAAACCACAACCCCTCATTTCCCCTCCTTCTAACCATTGGCCACCACCCTTCTACTTTCTGTTCCTATGGAATTGGTTGCTTTAGATCATTCCTCTAAGTGGAATCATACCATATTTGGCCTTTTGTGACTGTCCTCTTTAACTCAGCACAATGTCTGTAAGGTTTATCCATGTGTCCGTGTTACCCATAGCTTCCCAATATTTTACCTCACTTCTAGACACAAAATACCTTTTCATCAGCTCTGGGACCTACTTGGACTCTACCTTAGTCCAGGTGACATCCTTAGACTGCTGTGTGGACAGACTCCCTGGTTTGGACTGACCGACTCACCCTCCCCAATGTCCCTGCCTGCTGTGAATGTCCTCCATAGAAGCAGGTAGCTATGAGAACCCAAGGCCAGAGCCAAACCCTAAGGAAACATTACAGAGAAAGAAAGGGGGTTTTCTGGGCTCAGAGCCCGCCCTTCACCCATTCCTTTACCATTGAATTCTCTGATTCCTTTCTCTAAAGAATGAAGTTTATCTGCAAACTCCTGCCCGCTTTTTGATTACAGCACTGATAGGCTTTTCAAGCCAGAACTTCTTCCATGGGTACCTGGAGAAAACAGGCACAGAAGGAGCTCCTGAAAGAAGAGCAGGATTGTGCACATCAGCATACACACATACACACACACACCAACAAGGCACGACAGGGTGGGGAGCAAGATGCACCTCCAGGCATCCAGCACCACATAAGAATTGAAAAGTACAATGCACACAACTCTGAAGAAAGGGTGATGATCCAAGTGCTCTCTACCCACCAATATATCAATTATATGTGGTGTTAAAAGAAGAGATAAAGTCATTTTCCACCTTGAAAGTTCACTGAAACATGCTACTAATAGTTCAACTTCTCAAGAAATTACCTGAGGATATACATCAAATAAATTAAAATTAAAATATAACTTTAAATTTTAATTTTTAAAAAGCCTTTAAATTTGTCAGATTTTAAACCAAAGACTATAAGAGATGAAGAGGGAAACTATAATATACCTAAAGGGTCTATCCAACAAGATCTAACAATTTACATATGCTCCTAGTTTGGGAGCAGCCAATTACATAAACCACTTAATAGCAAAATTAAAGAAACACATTGATAATAATACATATATAATATGGTATTTTAACATCCCAGTCACAGCAATGGACAGATCAACTAAGCCAAAGATCAACAAGAAAAAAAGGACTTTGAATGACACACTGGACCAGATGGACATTTCAGATATATTCAGAACATTCCATCCCATTCCACAGCAATGGAATATACATTCCTCTCAAGAGCACATGGGACATATTCCAGAATAGGTAGCATACTGGGTAACAAATCTGGTCTCTACTGGTACCAAAATATTGGAATTATTCCCCACATATTCTCAGACGACAGTGAGTTCAAACTTGAACTCAATCACAAAAGATAATTTGGAAGGAACTCAAACACCTGCTTGTTCTCTCTAACACTTTAGAGCACCCTGCTAAAGAATGATTGGGTCAACCAGGAAATTACAGAAGAATTTTTTAAAAATTTCACACAAACACATGAAAATGAAAACACAACTGTTCAGAACCTTTGGGATGCAGCAAAGGTGGTCCTAAAAGGCAATATATAACAATACAAGCATTTCTCAAGAAACAGAAAAAGTCTCAAATACACATCCTAACCTTACACCTAAGGAGGTGGAAAAACAACAGGAAGTAAAGCCCAAACCCAGCAGGAGAAGGGAAATGATAAAGATTAAAGCAGAAATCAGTGAAATAGAAACTAAAAGAACAGTAGGATAGATCAAAGAAACTAGGAGCTGGTTCCTTGAAAGAATTAATAAGATCAATATAAGATCAATTAGCCAGACTTATCAAAAAAGAAAGAAAAGACTCAAATAAAATCATGAATGAAAGAGGAGAGATAACAACCAACACCAAGGAAATACAAACAATTTTAAGAACATATTATGAGCAACTATATGCCAACAAATTAGGCAATCTGGAAGAATGGATGCATTCCTAGGAACTTACAAACTACCAAAACTGAACCAGGAAGAAACAGAAAATCTGAACAGACCCATAACCAGCAAGGAAATTGAAGCAGTAATCAAAAACCTCCCAAAAAACAAGAGTCCAGGAAAGGATGGCTTCCCAGAGGAATTCTACCAAACATTTAAAGAAGAAATATTATAATATGTGTTCTACTGAAGCTGTTTCAAAAATAGAAATGGAAGGAAAACTTTCAAATTCATTCTCTGAGGCCAGCTTTACCTTGATCCCAAAGCCAGACAAAGACCCCATTAAAAATGAGAATTATGGACCAATATCCCTGATGCACATGTTTGCGAAAATACTCAACAAGATACTAACCAATATGATCCAACAGTACATTAAAAGGATTATTCAGGGGCCCCTGGGTGGCTCAGTGGGTTAAAGCCTCTGCCTTCAGCTCAGGTCATGATCTCAGGGTCCTGGGATGGAGCCCTGCATCAAGCTCTCTGCTCAGCAGGGAGCCTGCTTCCTCCTCTCTCTCTGCCTGCCTCTCTGCCTACTTGTGATCTCTCTCTGTGTGTCAAATAAATAAATAAAATCTTTTTTTAAAAAAAAGGATTATTCAGCATAGCCAAGTGGGATTTATTCCTGGTCTGTTAGTGGTTCACCATTTGCAAATCAATCACCCTGATACATCACATTAAAGACAAGAGCCATATGATCCTCTGAATTGATGCAGAAAAAGCATTTGACAAAATATAGCATCATTTCCTGATTAAAACTCTCCACAGTGTAAGGATAGAGGAAACATACCTCAACATCATAAAAGCCATTTACAAAAGCCCACAGTGATTATCATTCTCAGTGGGGGAAAATAGAGCTTCTCCCCTAAGGTCAGAAACACAGCAAGGATATCCACTATCACCACTGTTATTCAGCATAGTACTAGAAGTCCTAGCCTCAGCAATCAGACAACAAAAAGAAATAATGGGCACCTGAATTAGCAAAGAAGTCAAACTTTCACTCTTCACAGATAACATCAGACTTTACGTGGAAAATCCAAAAGACTCCACCCCAAAATTGCTAGATCTCATACAGGAATTCAGCAGCGTGGCAGTATATAAAATGAATGCACAGAAGCCACTTGCATTTCTATGCACTAACAATGAGGCAGAAGAAAGAGAAATTAAGAAATCGATCCCATTTACAATTGCACCAAAACCACAAGATAACTAGGAATAAATCTAAACAAAGAGGTAAAGGGTCTGTATTCTGAAGACTACAGACTCTCACGAAAAAAACTGAGGTAGACACAAAGAAATGGAAAAAGATTCCATGCTCATGGATTAGAAGAATAAACATTGTTAAAATGTCTATGCTACCTAGAGCAATCTACACATTCAATGCAATCCTTATCAAAATACCATCAACATTTTTCTAGAAGCTGGAACAAACAATCCTAAAAATTGTATGGAACCAGAAAAAAAAACAAATAGCCAAAGGAATGTTGAAAAAAAAAAAAAAGCTGGTGGCATCACAATGCCAAAATTCAAACTCTATTACAAAACTGTCATCATCAAGACAATATGGTAGTGACACAAAAACAGACACATAGATCAATGGAACAGAACAGAGAACCTAGAAATGGACACTCAGCTCTATGGTCAACTCATCTTTGGCAAACCAGGAAAGAATATCCAGTGGAAAAAAAGACAGTTTATTCAACAAATGGTGCTGGGAAAATTATATAGAGGAATAAAAGTGGACCTTTCACTTATACCATACACAAAGATAATCTCAAAATGGAAGAAAGACCTCAATGTGAGAAAGGAATCCATCAAAATCCTAGAGGAGAATACAGGCAGCAACCTCTCTGACCCCAGTCACAGTAACTTCTTGCTAGACATATCTCCAAAAACAAGAGGAGCAAAGACAAAAATAAACTATTGGGACTTCCTCAAGATGAAAAGCTTCTACACAGCAAAAGAAACAGTCAACAAAACTAAAGGCAGCATACAGAATGGGAGAAGATATTTGCAAATGGCATATCAGATAAAGGGCTAGTATCCAAGATCTAAAAATAACTTCTCAACACCCAAAACTCAACACCCAAAAACAAAGAATCCAGTCAAGAAAGGGGCAAGAGGGGACACCTGGGTGGCTCAGTGGGTTAAAGCCTCTGCCTTCGGCTCAGGTCATGATCCCAGGGTCCTGGGATTGAGCTCCGAATCGGGCTCTCTGCTCATCGGGGAACCTGCTTCCCTCTCTCTCTCTCTCTCTCTCTGCCTGCCTCTCTGCCTACTTGTGATCTCTGTCTGTCAAATAAATAAATAAAATCTTTAAAAGGGGGGGGGCCAAGAGACGTGAGCAGACATTTCTCCAAAGAAGACATATAAATGACCAACAGACACATGAGAAAAATGCTCCACATCACTGGGCATGGGGGAAATACAAATCAAAACCACCATGAAATACCACCTCACACCTGTCAGAATGGCTAAAACTGACGAGAGGAAAAACAAGTGTTGGCGAGGATGCAGAGAAAAGGAAACCCTCTTACACTGTTGGTCAGAATGTAAGCTGGTGTAGCCACCCTGGAAAACAGTACGGAGGTTCTTCAAGACATTACAAATAGAGCTACCCTATGAGCCAGCGATTGTGCTACTAGGGATTTATCCCAAAGATTCAGATGTAGTGATCTGAAGGGGCACCCCAATGTGCATCCCAGTATCCACAATAGCCAAACTATGAAAAGAACTGAGATGTCCATCCACAAATGATGGGTAAAGATGTGGTACATATATACAATGGAGTATTACTCAGCCATCAGAAAGGATGAAATCTTGCCATTTACATCAACATGGATAGAACTGAAGGATATTATGTTGAGCAAAATAAGTTAATCAGAGAAAGATAATTATCATATGGATTCACTCATATGTAGAATTTAAGAAACAAAGCAGATAATCATAGGATAAGGGAAGGATAAATAAAATAAGATGAAATCAGAGAGAGAGACAAACCATAAGAGAGTCTTAACTGTAGGAAACAAACTAAGGGTTGCTGAAGGGGATGTTGGGGGCAGGGGGTAAGTGGGTAATGGGTATTAAGGAGGGCATGTGATGTGATGAGCACAGGGTATTTTTTTCTAGGATTTACTTATTTATTTATTTGAAAGAGAGAAAGCATAAGCAGGGGAAGCAGCAGGCAGAAGGAAAAGGAGTAGCAGGTTCCCCACTGGGCAGGGATCCTGATGTGGGGCTGGATCCCATGATCCTAGGGTCATGACCGACCCTGAGCCAAAGGCAGATGCTTAACCAACTGAGCCACCCAGGTGCCCCAACACTGGGTATTTTATGCAGTTAATGAATTACTGAACTCTATATCTAAAAGTAATGATACACTATATGTTAACTAATTGAATTTAAGTAAAGTAAGTTAAAAAAAGAGATCAAAAATAAAAATAAAAAGCTTTAAATCATATATAGATATACTTATGTATACATTGTTTAATATATATGCATAGCTGAGCTTTAAATTTAGCTAAGCAGAGATACCTAAGCTAAATACAAAATGAAAGAAATATGAAGTCTTAATCTTATTATCAGAAAGGACTGAATTTAAGGCAGGAAGATATTAAATAAGACAACAGAAAGTATTTATGTTACTTTATATAATCCACAATTGAGATACAACTTCCATTAAACATCCCACAGGGGGAAAAAGCATCAAAGTATAGAAAAGCAAAACTATCAGAATAAAAAATGGGTAAGAACTGATGGCTAGTAGGAATCTTGGACTGACCTATCTTGTTCCACGACATCTCAAGAAGTAAAAAAAAAATATGTATCAATACAAAACACCTTAATAACAAAATTACTAAGGGAAACCTCATGGACATATGAGTGTTTGGAACAGTCACAAGAATTTACAACATGTAAACACAGAATACCTTGATAAAGGGCAAAAGGTAGAAAGACCAACAAGCTCGTCTGATCACGGCATTTAAAATCTATGAACGACAAACTATTAGAGAAAAACAAATCCAGCACCACTGAAAAATATTCTCTTTCTTACACAAATTTTATGCTAAAAAGCAAAACAAAGTCAGAATCTCAAAATACCTAGAAAACAACCGTCGTGAAAGTAGTGTACACTGGAAATTATGGTATTCATCAAAACCAGGGCTCATAGAAAAAAAAAAACACATTAAATTTAGGGGGAAAAAGACAGGTAAGTAGAGGAGACAAAAGCAGAAATACACCAAATAAGAAATGAAAAATATTCATATATAAAAAGGAAATTAAATTTAAGAACATTATTTTGACCAACCATGCAAATGCTTTTGAAAATGTAATTAAAAATGGTGACTTTCCAGAATACATAAATACTAAATTTTCCAATTAAAAATAGATTGGAAAAAAAAAAAAAGAGGGCTTGCCTGGGTGGTTCAGTTAGTTAAGCATCCAACACTAGTTTCAGCTCAGGTCCTGAGCTCATGGTGTTGAGATGAATCCCCAAAATTGGCTCTGAGCTCAGCAGAAAGTCTGCTTGAGACTTGCCATCTCCCCTTCCCCCTGCTTGTTCTCTCTCTCTTAAGGAAAAAAAAAAGAGTGGATTTTTTTGAAAATAAAAAATTTATGTTTCTTACAAAGAGACATATAAAAAATAATATTCTAGGTATCTTATGGTTATGGTACAATTATAAATGGACAGGTTCCTTGATTTCTCTTTCTGCTGCTTCCTTATTGCTGTATATAAATGTGATAGATTTCTCTAGCTTGATTTTGTATCCTGCAATGTTACTGAGTCACTATATTATCCTCCTGAAACTAATACTACACTGTAAGTTAACTAACTCAAATTCAGATAAAAACTTAAAATAACTATAAAACAAGCAGGCAGAAAAAGATTCAAGTGTTTGTAGTTAGTATAAAAGCATATGGGAAAGGATGTATGCTTCATGCCTTGAAACTGCACTGTGTGTAATGCAAATAACATCTTTCCAATAACATCTTTTTCATGATTATATTAAAAATAATAATAAAGTAAATAAAAATAACACATAAAGGTTGAGAGTTAAAAGGATAGAGCTACCGTCCTAACACAAGTTCCACGACGGTAAACTTTATAGAAATCCCAGTCATTCCATGGAATGCCTTTCAGCTTACTCGAGTCGAAGAACTCAAACAATCTCTTAGAACAATCTACTTTCTATCCCTCATCAAATTTCAGTAATTTTGGGAAAAAAAAAAAAGAGCCACTTAAGTAGTTAAAAAAAAAAAAAAAAGGCAGGCAGCACTTACCTGCTCACTATGTCACTGTGGTCCTGGGAAGGAAGAGAAAACAGTGTCGTGAACAGAGCTGCCACCATTCCCTACCGTGGACGCATCGGGGCTGGGTGCACAACAAAACCGGGCCGCGGTCTACCCTGGCAGATCCAGACCTGGGCTGCTCCACAGAGGGCATCTGTCTCTATGCACACACGTTTTCCCCCCTCCCTTCCTCCATCTGAGTCCCAGACTACTCCATCCAGGCAACCTTCCAGGCTCTAGTAAGAGTCCCTTCAAGGTCTCGGCCGGGGTTGGAAGTCCTACGCTCAGCTGGCCCCATCCTACTTATCCCATCCTCCCTGTAATATCCGCCCCGGAAACCTGGCTCCCTGAAGTCTGTGTTCTTCCAGTCTTCTGCACAACCTGCACACACCTTGTCATTTCCAACTCATTCATCTCATTCTCACCAAAGCACCTCACCACTGTTAGCTCCTCCTTTCTGCTAATCCAAAACTTTGCTTTTCCAAGGCCAACGTTAAGCACCTCTTCTTCCACGAAGCCTTCCCTCACTACATCCGGGTCCTTTCCAGAATTCCTGTGGCCTCCAGTCGGATCACAAGAATCATCACAAGTTTGATTATTTGTTGTAATTACAAAGCGCACATTTTACTATCTCGTTGTACAGACTGCATATTACTATCCCCTGCCCACTGCAATTTGGGACCTAAATCCTATTGGTTGGCTGTCTAAGGCTTATCCGTGACTTCAATAAATGAGAATAAAACTTTTCTCTCCCTCTTTTTCAAAAAGATTATATTTGTCAGAGAGAGAGAACAAGCAGGGGGAGCAGGAGGCAGAGGGAGAAGCAGGCTCCCCGCTGAGGAGGGAGCCCAACTCGGAGCTGCGTCCCAGGACCCAGGGGTCATGACCTGAGCCGAAGGCTCACAGTCAACCCACTGAGCCACCCGGGTGCCCCACAACTTTTCTCTCTTGACTCCTGGTCCAAGTCTCATGCTGATGGAGGGGCCGCACTGCAGCTTAGGGCAAGAGGACCCACACAGAGCTGAGTTGGTTCCTCACCTGCAGAAGCTCAGTTGCCGGCTGCTGAGGCCTTTCTTCCGACTCAGAAATCAGGGCTCCAAGTCGGAGCCCTTGCTCAGAGCCCTGGCTGCCCTGGCTGCTCCCGCGCCCTGCCAGCTCTTGCTCAGTCCCTTCCAGCGGCTGCAGCAGGCGCTGCTCTCTCTCTCCCAAGAACTGCTGCCCCTGTCCAAACCCTGGCACGATGTCCTGCCTGTGGCTCTGCAATTTCATCTGCAGAAAAAGCAGAAAGAGAAATGGGCTTCTCCTGAGAGGCTCGTGTGTGAGGTCTTCTGGGGAGCAGTTCCCAACAGGGACCCCTGGGTCACCCTCCTCCCCACTGCCCAATGCCTGCCCCCCACAGGTGTCGCAGAGACTTTGCTCACCAGCAAGGCCTCAAGCTTACCTGCCCCCGCAGACTGAAATTTCTCAATCCTATCCCTGTCTCCCCTCAGAATCTTCAGATGGTTTAAAATTCTACCCTGTGGAATTAACACGGACATGGGCAAGGTGAACAGGAAAATGCCCTCACTAGCAAAAGAGAGATTCAAAGTGATACCAGAGTAAAACCAGACACACTTGACTTTAGTAGCACAATCACAGTCATGTGTGATAGTTTCCGTTCTAGTTAACAAGAAACAGAGCAAATGCTATGCTAGTTAGAACGATTTCTTAGGCTTGAGATACAAGTTTATTATCATTAATAATAAAACATATGGTGTGGTTCTTACTTATATTTAGTCTCTATCAACAGTGCAGACAATTTACATTTTAATGAATTAATAACCTAGAAATCAAAGAGAAACGCAAAACCAAAGGTGAAGGAAAGCACATATAATAACTTCAAATTGAGAGAATGACTAAATTGGTTTTAAGAATCCTGTCAGTCAAGGAGAAAAGAGAAATAATTAATTGCTTACTTCTTTGTTAGCAGAGGGAAAGAAACATACTGGCCCCTCAAAGGAGGTAATATCTTCCCTGCGATTAAGCTCCGAGAGAGATTCATACAGGACGGAACACCATCAGGACTATGTCGACAGCCACGTGCTGGAGCACACACCGTCTGAGGCTGACGTCGGGGGCTGCCGAGAGTGCTGGCGTCCTGTGCGGCTAGAGGAGGCCTGGTCCAGATGCCTCAGAAGACGGACGATCAGGGCAACAGGACAGACTGACTACTGTAGAAAGATATGGGAACAAACCAGTGCTACTACCGAACTTCAAAGGGCAATGCTTTACCAAGAACCTTCGCCTCACACTCGTTAGGACAACTACTCCCGAGGAAAACAGAGGATAACAAGTCTTGAGGACAATGTGAAGAAAAGGGGGCCCTGCTGCATTCCTGCTGGACATGTTCCCCGATGCGGCCGTCATGGAAAACATTGTGGATGTGCCTTAAACAGTTAAAAGTAGATCTACCAAGTGATCCAGCAATCCTGCTTCTAAATGTTTATCCAAAGGAATTGAAGTCAGGATCTCAAAATGAGGCCTGTACTCCTGCGTTCACTGCAGCATGATCCAACTGTCCATGAACAGATGGACGGATGAAGAAAATGTGGCATCCGCAGACGATGGAGCATCGCTCAGCCTTACAAGAAGGAAATCCTGGAGGACGTCATGCTAGGCAAAACCAGCCCGACACCAAGAGACAGATACTGCGTAATCTTACCTGCAAGTGGAATCTAAAATAGTCAAACTCAGAAGCGGAGAGGGGAATGGTGGTTGCCAGGGGCTGGAGGGGAGGGAAACAGGGACATGGAGGTCAAAGCATTCATAGTTCCAGTTCCGCAAGACGAACAGGTTCTGGAGATGCTCTCTACGGCATAGTACCTGCAGCTAGTCACACAGTGTTATATACGTAAAACTTGCTAGGAGGACTAATCTACCTTATATTAAGCATTCTTATTATGCACACGCACACATAATGGTAATAATAAAGAGGGTGGGAAGGAACTCCGGGAGGCCAGGGATGACAGTGACGGTCTCACAGGTGTATACTGATCTCCAGACTCGGTGAGATGTCTACATGAAATGTGCACAGGTTTTCCCGTGCCAATCAGACTTCAATATCATATTTGCCAAAAAGAAATAGTAATTTGGACCTTGCCCTGAAGGCACCATAGTAGAACTCTTTTGGCCATGAATGAAGTTAGGGCCCAGCAGACTTCTTACCCGATAAGGCTGCGCAGCCTTCTCCAAGCGAACAGCAGGATGATGCCTGTGCTCCCGGGCCTCCCGGCACATCACACACAGTATCTGCTGGTCACCCCTGCAGGAATAACCGAGCTTCTCCAGCTGTGGCCCACATAGCTTCTCTGCATTTTGCTCAAGTGGTCTGTCCTCTTCGGGTGGTCTCCCTTCACCTATCTTCATCCTCCAGATGTTTTCCACTAGGCTGGCCGTCTGCCACACGTGGTGAATATTCTCTCAAAGACGGCCTTGCAGAGAGAACAGTGCAATGGCTGCCTGGTAGATTCGCGTACCCGGATGGCGCAGAGAAAGCAGAAGGCATGACCACAGTCAGTGGCTACGGGGTCTCAGAAAGAGCAGAGCAGGTCACTCTCCAGCTCTCTCAGAGGGGAGGCGGCAGCCCTGACAGCAGCGCCCAGAGCCTGCCCGGTTCGGAGCTCCTTCTCGAGGCGAGCAATCACTTTCTAAGAAGACATGAAAGACAAAAGAAATCGTGAATTTAATCAACATCAAGATAGAACCTGTGAGAAAAGTTTTATGTTTAGTCTGTTCCCAACATGTATTTAAGCGGAGTATTCTAGAAGACTGTGGGAAAGCCAATCCCCGGCGAAGTCTAAGGAATTTAGTAGGAATTTAGTAGATAAGCTCAGTAAAAAATATTTGCTATAAATAATTCAGTAGTAGAGAATAAGAATTATAAAAATGTAGGGCTGTATCTCAAAACTCATTGAGAACATGAAAGTTAGATGACAGAAAGCACTAGGTCTGTTATTCATATCTCATCATCATGGTTTAAACTAATGGTTTTCAACCATGTTTTGAAACATAAGAAATGTATTCACATCCCAATTTAAAACACTTGCATATAGGGGTGCCTCGGTGGCTCAGAGGGTTAAAGCCTCTGCCTTTGGCTCAGGTCATGATCTCAGGGTCCTGGGATCGAGCCCCACATTGGGCCCTCTGCTCAGCGGGGAGCCTACTCCCCTCTCTCTCTCTGCCTGCCTCTCTGCCTACTTGTGATCTCTGTCAAATAAATAAATAAATAAATCTCAAAATAAAATAAAATACTTGCATATGCACACACACACACAAATGTAAACACTGGTAAATAAACTTATTCTTTTTGTTAAGGTTTTATTTATTTATGTAGAGACTGTCCAAACCACTTGGATCCAAGTGAGAATAACCACTAAACCTCTTTATGTATTTAATTTTTGCTAGCATACAGAAAAGGTTTCCCGATATTGTAAATTACAAGCCCATCCCTTAATTAACTACAAAAACAGCTTCAAAAACACACAATTTAGACCGGTTCCATCTTTTTTTTTTTAAGATTTTATTTATTTATTTGTTAGAGAGAGAGAGAGCGAGCACAGGCAGACAGAGAGGCAGGCAGAGGCAGATGGAGAAGCAGGCTCCCTGCCGAGCAAGGAGCCCGATGTGGGACTCGATCCCAGGACGCTGGGATCATGACCTGAGCCGAAGGCAGCTGCTCAACCGACTGAGCCACCCAGGCGTCCCAGACCGGTTCCATCTTGAAAGGTAACCCAATAAGACTAAAAACTAAACATCCCAGGTCCTGTACCAAACAGTAAAATATTCAAAGGCCTTCAGGATGCTTTGACTGATTTGCATCAGTAAGAGAACCTACTTTTGCTGTGGTAAAGGAATGTGTTCATCTCCGGTTCCGCCTCCCAGCTGCTGTCAGCCAGGCCTGTCAGCTCTTCCGTCAAGCCCTCGTGTGCATCAGCTCCTTCCGATCATGGCCGCCTCTTTGCAGCTGCTAACCCTAGAGGTAGTCTCAGCACCTTGGAGACGGTCTTTGAGGTGCTGGTCCGCTCTCGTTCGGTGCTGGCCTCTGAAGTGAATTCCTTTCTTGTTTCACCACCACCGGGTGTTCTGCCTTTTATCAGTGGTGAGCAGCTGGGAACCCCAGAGCCAGGTGCTCCTGGAGCCCATACAACCTCAGCTGCTGCGGTCTCGAGGAAGCCTTCCCCGACTCCCCCACACAGCCCTCACCGCCGCGCTGTCGGAGCTGCTTCTTCAGAGCAGCTCTTGTTCGTGCTCCTTGACATGTGCTCTTACACGCACTGCCTGAAGGAATGCAGTCTTTGAAAGGGGATTCTAAAGTTACTGGTCCTGGAAGATTTTAAGCATCCCTTGGACCATTTCATGGTGAGATATTCTTTAAAATGTTCAAGTATGGGGCCGCCTGGGTGGCTCAGTCAGTTGGGCGTCTGACTCTTAATTTTGTCCCGGGTCAAGATCTCAGGGTTGTGAGACTGAGCCCGAGTCAGGCTCCAGGCTCAGTGGACAGTCTGCTAGAGATTCTCTCCCTCTCCCTTTACCCCTCACCCCTCGAAATAAAATATAGAATAAAATTAAATTAAAACTCAAGTATAATGTCAAGTAAACTAGATGGCTTTTAAAGCCTTTTCCGGTGCCCTGACTGTAGGATTCTGACTACTGTACGTTCAAGTTTTCAGTGTCACCCAGCTGAAACTCAAACTCCAGAAACTCATGTCCACGCTTGTCTTTTTGCCCTATGTAGTAGCACAGGTAGAAATCAATGGACATAGCCATTTTTGACCCTGCAGAGCCCAGCGAAGGCCCAGCCAATGTGCCATAAGCTGCCTTATGACACTCAACTTTTAAATGCTGGTGATGTCATGATACAAGGTATTGCAACAAACACTTGGAAAAACACTGATTTAAACTACAACAACTCTATCACTAACCCTGAACTCTACCCAGAAATGCAACTCTGGGGAGCTACAAAGGCCTACGACCACCTGAATGTACTGAAGAAGATGTACCGTATGAGCACTAACCAAAAGAAAGCTGGAGTCGCTACATTAGTATCAGATAAACTAGACTTCAGAACAAGATATACTACAAGAAATAAAGACGATTATTACATTATGGTAAAGCAGTCAATTTTCTAAGACCCTTATCAAATACACGTGCCCCAGAGTTGCAAAACACAGAGAACAAAAAAATCCATAGAATTGATATGAGGACAGGTAAACCCACAAAGAAGCTGGACACTTCGACCTCTCACAAACTGAAAAAAAGTGCACTTGGGTGGCTCAGTCGTTAGGCATCTGCCTTTGGCTCAGGTCATGATCCCAGGGTCCTGGGACCAAGCCCCACACTGGGCTCCCTGCTCAGCAGGAAGACTGCTTCTCCCTCTCCTGCTCCCCCTGCTTGTGTTCCCTCTCTTGCTGTGTCTCTCTTTGTCAAATAAATAAATAAAAATCTTTAAAAATAAAACATTGGAAAAAATGAAAAAAAAATTAGACAGACTGCCAGTAAGGATGAAGAAGACCTGAAAAATCCTGTCAGCTAACTTGACCTAGTGAGATTTACAAAATATTCTCCCCAACAAAAGCAGAAAACACATTCTTTTCAAGTGCAGATGGAATATTTGTACAAAGGGACCATATTGTGAGCCATAAAGCAAACATTAACAAACATAAAAGAATTGAAATTGTATTAAGTATGTTCTTAGAACATAATAGAATTAAACTAAAAATAGACAATTGGAAAATCTCCAAACATTTGGAAATTAAACAACACACATTTTAAAAAGATTTATTTATTTGAGAGAGAGAGCACAAGCAGGAGGAGAGAATCTCAAGCGGACTCCACACTGAGCACTGAAGCCAACACAGGACTCGATCTCAGGCCCCTGACATCATGACTTGAGCCAAAACTGAGTGGGACACTTAACCAGCTGTGCCACCAGGTGCCCTAAAACAACACTTTTAAATAAGCCATGAGTTAACAAGAAAAACATGAGGGCACAGCTTGTGATGAGCACTGGGTGTTATTCACAACTGATGAATCACTGAACACTACATCAAAAGTTAATGATGTACCATATAGTGGCTAACTGAACATAATTTTAAAAAAAGAGAAAAAGGAGAAAAAAAGAAAGGGGGGAAATAAATACATATGTACATACATACATACTAGTGGGGAAAAAAGAGAAAAACATGAGGGATATTAGAAAGAATTTCAAATTGAAGGTAAATCAAAATATAATATATGAACATTTGTGAAATGCAATTAAAGCATGTTTATATGCAGGGCGCCTGGGTGGCTCAGTCGTTTAAGCCGCTGCCTTCAGCTCAGGTCATGATCCAGGGTCCTGGGATCCTGGGTCCTTGCTCAGTGGGGAGCATGCTTCTCTCTCTCTGCCTCTGCCTGCCACTCTCCCTGCTTGTGCTCTCTTTCTCTCTCTTACAAATAAATAAATCTTTTTTATTTAAAAGCATGTTTATATTAGACAAAGAATGTCCTCTAATCAATTATTGAAGATTTCACTTGAGGAAATGAAAAAAAAGAAAAACAAATAAAAACCAAAGCAAGTAAACGGGGAAAATACAGATAAAAACTGAAATCCTAAAACAATCTTAAATTTTGTATGGAACCATAGAAGGCCCCAAAAAACCAAAGCAATCCTGAAAAAGAAACCCAAAGCTGGCAGTATCACAATGTCTGACTTCAAGCTCTATTACAAACCAGTGATCATCAAGGCAGTGTGGTGCTAGTGCAAAAAAGGCATATAAAATGACATCTCAGATAAAGGGCTGGGATCCAAAATCTATAAAGAAGTTCTTGAACCAAACACCTGAAGAACAAACAATCCAATCAAGAAATGCGCAGAGGACATGAACAGACAGTTCTGCAAAGAAGACATCCAGATGGCCAACAGACACATGAAAAAGTGCTCCACATCACTGGGCATCAGGGAAATACAAATCAAAACCACAATGAGATATCACCTCAAACTAGTCTGAATGGCTAAAATGAACAAGTCAGGAAATGACAGATGCTGGCGAGGATGCAGAGAAAGGGGAACCCTCCTACACTGGTGGTGGGAATGCAAGCTGGTGAAGCCACTCTGGAGAACAGTAAAGAGGTTTCTCAAAAAGTTGAAAATAGAGCTACCCTACGACCCAGCAATCACACTACTGAGTATCTACCCTACATTACATTACCCTACATTATAATACTGGATATTATCCCTACATTACACACAAATGTAGGGATCCGAAGGAGCACGTGTACCCAATATTTATAGCAGCAGTGTCCACAATAGCCAAACTACAGAAAGAACCTAGATGTCCACTAACAGATGAATGGATAAAGCAGGTGTGGTTCATATACACAAGGGAATACTATGCAGCCATCAGAAAAGTGAAATCTTGCCATTTGCAATGACATGGTTGGAACCAGAGGGTATTATGATAAGTGAAATCAGTCAATCAGAGAAAGATAATTATCATATGATCTCATTGATATGAGGAATTTGAGAAACAAGACAGAGAATCATAGGGGAAGGGAGGGAAAAATGAAACAAGGTGAAACCAGAGGGAGACAAACCATAAGAGACTCTTAATCTCAGGAAACAAACTGAGGGTTGCTGGAGGGGAGGGGGGTCGGAGGGCTGGGGTGACTGGGGGATGGACACAGGGGAGGGTCTGTGCTATGGTGGGCACTGTGAATTGTGTAAGCCTGATGACTCACAGACCTGTACCCCTGAAACAAATAATACATTATATGTTAATAAAGAAAAATTAGTAATTACTTAATGACTTAACCCTTAATGACCTCTCGCAATATGCAATGACACTATAGAGCGTTCCTTCTATGCTGCAACAGCCACATCCTTTAACATAAATAAAGAATAAAATAATAATGTTAAAGATATGTAATTGTTACAACTCACCTTTAGCAAAATGAAATAAACCTAGTGGTAAATTGTTTTACTGATAGATCAATGGAACAGAGTAGAGAGCCCAGATATGGACCCTCAAGTCTATGGTCAAGCGATCTTCAACAAAGCAGGAAAAAATATCCACTGGAAAAAGGACAGTCTTTTCAATAAGTGTTGCTGGGAAAATTGGACAGCCACATGCAGAAAAATGAAACTGGACCGTCCTCTTACACCATACATGGGCAGCGTTCCTCCTGGGTCCCTTAGCAGTTCGTAGTGGGTCCAACTCCCAAAGAGGTCCATGTATGCACTGGGTCATAGGCAGACAGAGCTCAGTGTGGGCTCTGGAACTGGCAGGAACCTGTGAGCCCCTCCAGCCTCTCTCAGCTGTGGTCTGCGAGCTCCTGGAGGACACTGACCCGAACAGACACCTACAGGTGAGGGGGCTTCCATGGAAGTCCTTGTTTCCGGAGGAGAACGACCAGTACTGCCTGGAGCTATGCACACACACAAGCTTGTACACATAGGAGTGGCTAAGAAGAGCAGCTTGACTTTGCCAGGATGACCCCTCTCCAAGGTGGCAGAGCGTAGAGCCAAAGGAGCCAGCTGTGTCTCCCATGGGGAAGGAAGAGCAGGGAGATAGTGCGCTGCTCCTCTGGCTGGGCAGATGCTCCTGCGGTACCCAGAGCATTAAATCAGGAGCTCCATGCCAGGGTGGGGAGGAGATGGGGCAAAGGCCGCTAAGAACATCAGAAGGCATTAAAGGGATCCCATATCCTAGACTCCCACAGGAATCATGCCTACAAATCTCTGGGGAAACCCCACCTTCCCCAGAGTAGCCTGGGGCTGCCCCAGGGTCCCAAGCTCGGAGCCCAGCCCTCCTCCCACTAAGCAGCCAGGTCTCGCCGCACTCCTGAGGGGGCAGCAAGAAGGGGCTCAAGCAGCCAAAGAGCACCGGCGGGAAACAGGCCAGGCAGGGCGGAAACCAGGAACCGGAGCCGCTGGGCTGTACTTGGGAGAACAGGAGAAAAGCAGCAGCAGCTAGCCCGGGATATCATAGCATCAAGAGAAGAGAGAGGAAGCAAGGACTGAGGGAACCACGAAACAGCCAGAAAGCAGTTAATGACATGACAACAGTGAGCCCTTACAGATCAACTGTTACTCTAAACGTAAATGCACTGAGTTCTCCAATTCTGGACTCTGGGAAACAAACGGAGGGTTTCGGAGGGGAGGGGGCAGGGGTTGGGAGAGCCTGGTGGAGGGTACTAAGGAGGGCACGGATTGCGTGGAGCCCTGGGTGTGGGGCATGCACAATGGATCTCGGAACACAACATCAAAAACTAATGGTGTATGGCTAGCTAGTGGTGACTAACATAACATAATAAAAAAAGATTATCAATGTACAAAAATAATTAATTAATAATAAAAGACACCAAGCGGCTAGATGGATTTTCAAAAAAGACCCAACTAAATACCCCCTATGAGAGATTCACTTAAACTTTAAGGACACACATGGGCTCAAAGTAAAGGGATATAGAAGGATATTCAATTCAAGTGGAAACAGACTGAGGGTCACAGAAGGGAGGGTGGAATGGGGTGACCAGGTGATGGGCATGAAGGAGGACACGTGTGGCCATGAGCACCGAGTGTTACTCGCAGCTAATGAATCACTGAACACTACAAAAAATGAAACAAAACTTATGATGTACTTACTATATGTTAGCTAACTGAACATAATAATAAAAAAAGAAACCAAAGACAGTGGGGATAGTTTTACTCACAACAGAAAAAAATAGACTTTAAGCTAAAAAGAGAAACAGTAGACAAAGAAGGTCAATATATATTAATGAGAACGGGGTTAAATCATGACGAGGATATTACCACTGTACATACACACACGTCCAGCACCACAGCATCTGAATGTAGCAAGTACGGCCAGATCTGAAGGGAGAGGCGGACACCAGCATACGGGACTTCAACGCCCTGCTTCGAGCAATGAACCCACCCAAACGCTGGACTGAACCACACTTTAGACCGGATGGACTTAACAGATGCTTGTAGAACATTCTCTCCAACAGCAGCAGAATACACATCTTTCAAGTCACCATGCTGCGCATTACATCTCCAGAACTGGCTCATCTTTTAACTGGAAGTTTGCATGTTTGACCCCCTTCACCCATTTTGCCCACCTCCCACCCCTGCCCCACGGCGCCTGCGAATCTGCTCTCTGAACCTGGGAGCTTGGGTTTTCAGATTCCTCAGACAATTAAGACCAGAACGGCCGTGTGTGCCGGCAATCTCACTGCTGGCAGACCGGGAGGAGGCGAGAACAGGCTGTCCACGAGACACCCTGCGGCCGCTTACCGCAGCGCCACTCACAGCAGGCGAGATATGGAGACAGCCTGCGTCCGGAAGAAGGGATGAAGACAATGTATATCCCCAGCTGGTACAGTACTCAGCCAGGAGCTGGAAGGACCTTGAGGGCATTGTGATGAGTGAAATAAGCCAGAGAAAGCCAAACGCTGTACGATAACATTCGTGCGTGGCACCTAAGAAAGCCAAACTGAAACAGAGACCAGAGTGGCGGCTGCGGGGGCCGAGGGGAGCATGGGGCCTGTTGGTCAAAGGGCACAAACGCCTACTTACGAGGTGAGTGTGTTCTGGGGCTCTAACGCACACGCCGTGACTGGAGCGCACACCACTCCATTGCAGACGGAAAAACCACTAGCAGTAGGTATCGATGTTCTCGCCACGGAAACGCGGTAGAGGTAGGTGTCAGCGCGACGTGATGTGAGGAAGGCGTTGGCTAGTGCAAAGCTGGTGGTCACGCTGTAATGCGCGCAGGTATTGGACCCACGCGCTGCACGCCTTCAGCCCAGTACGGCCGCCGCGCCCTGATAACGCTGCGGGCCACGAGGAAATGCCGCAGGTTCCACAAAAGTAGACAGAATAATAAAAAAGCTTAGTAAAGGCTTCAGGATAGAGAGTCAATATGGAAAACCAATTTTATTTCAATAAATACAAATAAATAAACAACTGGAAATTGAAATTTAAAAATAAAAATAGTACCATTTAAAGTAATAACATAAATCATGAAATACTAAGGTATAAATCTTAGAAGGTATGTGTAAGACCTCTATCCTATAAACTAAAAAGGTGATAAAAGAAATCAAAGAACAGCTCAATAAATGGTGGAGAATACTGCTATTTATGGAGCCAAGACTCAATATTCTTAGGGTGTCAGTTCTCCCCAAACTGACCTACTGATTAAACGAAATGCCTATCAAAACTCCAGGAGGATTTTTGTAATAATTGAAAGGCTGATTCTGAAATTTTTATGAAAAGGAAAAGACAGTATAACTGCTGAAACAATTTAGAAAAAGAACATTCAGAGGACTCACACTGTTTTCCAGACTCCCTCAAAGGGTACAGAATTTTTTTTTAATTTTTTAAACATCTTTTTTAAAGATTTTATTTATTTGAGAGAGAGCATGAGAGGTGAGAAGGTCAGAGGGAGAAGCAGACTCTCCATGGAGCCGGGAGCCCGATGTGGGACTCGATCCTAGGACTCCAGGATCCTGACCCAATACGAAGACCCTGCTTAACCTACTGAGCCACCCGGGCTCCCAAAGGGTACAGAATTTAAGGCAGCGTGCTGTTGGAGGAGTAGCGTGTGCACAGAGCAACAGAACAGAAGAGAGTCTAGAAGCAGGCTCCTACACCGGTATGATCTATCAGTGTTGGACAAAGGACTAAGTAGAAAAAGGGTAATCTTTTCAACAAATGATGCAGAATCAACCAGATATTATATGCAAAAAATAAAAAATGAATTTCGACTCATTGCTCACATCATGTACAAAAATTATTACAAGATGGATCACAGACCTAAAGGAAAACCTAAAATGACTAAACTCCTAGAAAAAAACAGATTGGAGTCTTTGTGTCTTTCGATTGGGCAAAGATACTTAGATATGATGCCAAAACCACCATCCTCACATTAAAAAATTAATAATTTGGACTTTATCAAATTTAACAACTTCTGCTCTTTTAAAGATTGAGATATTAAAAATTCAAGGCACAGAGTATGAGAAAACATTTGCAAATCATTTATCTGATACAGGACTTTTTTAAAGATTTTATTTATTTATTTGAGAGAGAGCATAAGCAGTGGGAAGGGAGAGCAGCAGAGGCAGAGGGAGAAGCAGGCTCCCCACTGAGCAGGGATCCCAATGCAGGACTCGATCCCAGGACCCTGAGATCATGACTGAGCCAAAGGCAGACATTTAACCGGCTAAGCCACCCTGGCACCTGATTAAGGATTTTAACCAGAATGTTTAATAGCCCAATAAAAATATGATTAACAATTTAAGGAAAAAAATCACCGAAGAATACACACACACAAATATATATAACCGGTGACAAGATGCCACAATGAGAAGATGCTAAACACCACTGACTCGAGGAAAATATGAATGAGACACACAATTTACAATGAGGTATCACTACAGCTATTAAAAGGGCTAACATTAACAAACAAAAGACTTACAAAACCGAGAGCTGATGAGGATTTGGAGCTACTGGAGCTCTCACACACTGCAAACAGAATGTCAGTGAGGGGCTCCTGGGGCGCTCAGTCAGTTAGTTAAGGCTCTGCCTTCAGCTCAGGTGGTGATCTCAGGGTCCTGGGACCGAGCCCTGCATCAGGCTCTCTGCTCGGCGAGGAGCCTGCTTTTCCCCCTCGCTCTGCCTCCTCCTCCCCCTGCTTGTGCTCTCTCTCTGACAAATAAATAAATGAGATCTTAAAAAATAAATAAAAGAAAGCAGAATGGCCGCACTGGAAAACAGCGTGGTGGACCTTGTGAAGTCAAACAGCACCACCGGAGCTAGCAATCCCGGTCCCGGGGACTGGTCCAGCGAGCTGATTACATTCCTGCAAATGTTTCCAGCAAGTCTGTGCCTTCGGTGAGGAATGCATGAACAAACCGTGCTCTATCCATACAATGAAGTATTACAAGGCAATAGAATAACTACTCATACCTTCAATAACACGAATGAATCTCCAATGCATTATGCCAAGAAAAACAAGCCAAACTCAAAATTTTATGATTCTAATTATAAGAGAATCTTGCAGAGACAAAAGCAGTGGGAAGGAAAACAGAATAACTCTTGCCCCAGGCTAGGATCACGTGGGTATTTGAGGCGAACAATAGATTGGTTCTGCATCTTCCTTGCGCAGGTCCTTATGGGACTATACATCTATCAAAACTCACCGGTACTGTATGTGAATACATGTTCACTAAAAAGCGGGGAACCCAACATACAACTCAGCACTACACTGTGCTCCCAGAGCACCAGCTACAAAACCCTATCCCATTAATTTATCTGCCCACATGTCTCAGTTCAGACTCTTAAAAAGGACAGTGTTGTCTTTATTTATTCCTATCCCCAGTCCCTAGTTGTTTGCAGAACTGCCCTGAATGATCTTGGGAAATTACGGCAGAATCTTCAAGTTCCTCATTTGTAAGGGGATTTTAAAAAGTGTTTCTCTTTGTGCCCAGTAACAAGCTTTGTGTACCGCCGTCCTCCCAACATCCTGGAAGACACATGTGATCTCCACTTACTACAAGAGGAAACCCAGTCGGACTGCAGAACTGTGAAAGTCACACCGTCAGGAGAGGCAGAGGCCAGGACTGGACCTGGGGCCGTCTTTGTCCACAAGCCACCTTCCAGCCCTGGATGAACCTCGGAGCAAACAGGCCCAGGTCAGGGTGCCCGGTTGCTCCCCGGGCTCTCGGGCCTCCTCGCTTCTCCTGCCACATGCAACTTCAACGGATTTTTTTAAATTGTAATTGTCAAGTTCGATGTCCCTCTGCATTGTTTAAAGCTGATTTTATCCCACTTGGTAAATGACTAAACTTGAAGAGTTGGGTTGGAAAAAAGCCAGTTTGATTTGAAGATGTCATCAGATGTCATATTCGCTCTGTCGCCTGATATTTCCCTCACCAGCTGATTGGGCAATAGAGCCCTGGGCTCTGGGTGTTCACCCAAAGCAAGGCCAGGGGCACGGCTGGGGCGTGGGGGGACGGGGTTTCAGGGCCTTAATCCAGCCTCCACTACCTCCACCATCCCCTCTAAAGCGGGATGATCATAATCACATACCCCAAAGCCATGGCAGGGGTTCAATGAGATCAGGGGAAAAAACGAAAACCACTTTGCAAAGCAAAACGCCCTAGAGAAAGCTGGTTAGTATCTCCGCAGCCCATCAGAGCTAGAATGTGGATTACCGCCAGCTCAGGACCCTCACCCTCCGCCCTGCGCTGACCCTCCCTTTGCTCTGTGCGGTCCCTGCCCCTGCGCCCCGCGGTCCGCGGCAGAGCCTGACCCACGGGTTCTCTGCCCCTCAGGCCCCGCCCACACTCACCTGGGCCCAGGCCTCCCACGGACCCTCCACCATCCCGGTCCCCACTCCGCCCTCCAGGCCCCCCCAGCTCAGCCCCACCTGGTCCTCGCAGCCCAAGGCTGCGGCCGTTGCTGGCTCCTCGCACCCAGGTCACCTGGGGAGGGAAAGGCCCAGCGGCGCCAGGGGCACTAGTGGGCCAAGGATGCTCTCAAAATACTTTCTGTCTGCCCCTTGTTGAGCTGCTCGACCCTCCGGCGAGAAGGCGCGCAGGTGCTGGCAGCCCCGTTTCGCAGATCAACCCCAACCCTCCCTCCCACCAAGTCCCGCTGCCTGCGCTGCGCCCTCCGGTTGCCTGGCAACGGTCACCTGCTGGGCGGCCTCCCGCTGCAGGGACCAAAGGTGGGCATTTCCCGCGGGGAGCCCGACTGCTTCTCTTCTCGGGGTCAGGCGCTCTCGTCATTCAGATTCAGTTGTTCCGGCCCTTTTGCACCCCCGCCCCACTCCCGCGTTTTGAAGAGGTTGTGAACCCTTGGAGCCCTGCTCCATGATGGTGGGACAGCCCAGCTCTAATGGGCTTCCAAGGTGGGAGGGCGCAGAGCAAATGCAGGGAGGACTGCTGGGACACAGGGACATGGGGTCCAGCTTGTCCTACAACAGACTGAGAGCTTATCTGGACCAAGCCTTATTTTTTCGCAGAAAGGAAGAATCAGGAGAGCCTGGTATCTACTTAAGAGGAAAGGCCTCATTCTGTGCTAAGACTCAAAGACTCAAAGACAGCTACATCCATTGCTATCCCAGATAGCATTGCTTTTCCCTAGAAGAATGTGTAAGGTCCTAGCAACGCTTGGGAAACCAAGCACCCGTTATTTCGCATCTCAGCCTGGGCATGCGTGATGGCGACGTGCAGTGTCATGTACAGCCGACCAGTCAGTCTGAAGACATCGGAAGCTTCCCAACACCAAAGAGGAAGCCCAGAGACAAGTTGTGGGTATTAGAATGTGGACACGACCTTTGGGGGTCCGTCATTCAATCTGCTACTGAGGAAGTCCACAAGAGGGAGAGTGGGCCACTTCTCCAGGCCTAGAGAATGCAGAGGAATCTGACTAGTCAAGAATTTTTACTGCATTTACCCACGTGTTCCCCATCCCAAGCATCAAGATTCTATTTATTCCCAAACAAGTCCCCAAGGTGGGCATAACCAACTTGTTAGTGCTGAGAACTCCCCCTTCTCTGGGGCTCTGCTTGTCTGAGAATTACTGCTGGGCCTGGTCCTCAGCTTCCTCTACCCCTGACTGCAGGAGGCTCTGTGGACATTGCAAGGAGCTGGGTCATGGGGCTTTCACTGACGGATTACCTTCAGCCCTTCATCTCTTCCCACTTTGGTGGCTGCCCTCAGAGGCGGCCATCCCATTGCATTTCTTTAATTCTCTTTTTCCTGTATCCCTCAATCGGCTTGTGCATTGTACCCACCAGTGCATTTCCTTTCACGGACTAGGGGAAGTTTGAACACCACACTCCCACCTATGTGAGGGGCCGTCAGTGCCCCGCCCAACACTAGTAACAAACACAGCCAGCCTGGGTGAATGCGGCTTCAAAACCCATAGTTTAGAGCCTACCTTCTCAGCCCCCACATCTGGTAGCCTCTGTCACAGACAGGGTTCCCTGAGAGCAGACTCTGAGACCGAGAGCAGGGTGAAGGAAGTTACTAGGGAGTGCTCTCAGGATCAACTCCTGCCGGGGGTGGAGAGGCAGAAGGACTGAGCAGAAGATGCAGTCACAGCTCCTGTGAGGACCTGGGGAGCTGAGATGTCCCTGCAGCATCACCCCACCTGGGGGCAAAGAGGTTAGGTCTTTATAACCCCTAATTGACTAGAGGGCGTGTAGGCAGCCATAGGGAAGGGCGCATAACCTTGAACGAGACAGCTGTCTTAGGCAGAGGACAGTCTTTGGAGGTAGAGTCCCCAAGACTCTCAACAGCTGGGGGAATTGTACTCGGTCCTGACGGCGGGAAATTCTGGGAGGCACCTCTGAGCATGCATTACGCTGATCCATTCCATCATTCTGCTGCTTAATCAACGGGCCCATATGCAAAATGGCCAAAGCTGGTGGTCACACATGCCTCAACAGAAACAGACTTCCGCTTTGGGTCAGTGCTCAGCCTGAAGGTCAGTTCTTAGCTCCCAGTAGAGCATCACTCCTGAGAGACCCCAGCTAGCCGCCCGACGACAGACTCGTTTTTTTGGGCCCTTTCCTCCAGGGACGTCCCAGGGATAGATGCTTTGATAGGTGAGAGCAAAGCCATCACAGCCCAGCCTGGATGGCTCACTGGGAAACTGTCGTATTTGCAGTTATGGCTTATTATGTAACACGCATCATAGCACGTAACATAACAAAACTATGCCAAGTAAAATCCGCAAAGGAATTAGGCACACGGGGTAAGGTCCGGAGGACATCAGAAGTCCAGGACCCCCGAGCAGTCACACCGCACGTACCGAATTCCTCCGGCAGCAACGTGTGACAGCACAGGTAATGTGCTCCCCATCAAGGAGGCTCACCCAAGCCGAGGAGTCCGGGTTTCCCTGGGAGCCACTCAGGCACACAGTGACCAGAGGGGAACAAGGCATTCAGCATAAGATACGTACGTGTCCGTATAAACTGTCTAGACAAACTGGTACAGCGTGGCTCAAAACCCCCCACACGTGCTGTCATCATCTCCTGTTCAGATTCCCGCCTCAGGGCTACAGGGTGGCCAAACAAAAGACACCCTGAAACTGGGCGGGTGAGTTCAATGGCAGGCATCCGCCCCGTGTCCTCACAGCTCCTGGGACACCACACACCCCGAGATGACCAACTACACAATGGGGTGGCACTGGCCCATCCCTTTCTTGTGAGCTCAGGTGTGGGTGTTTCTCTGTCCCCAGTGAGTGTGTCGAGCGACCCTTCTCAGAGGACGTCACCATCGATGTGAGGTCATACGTCAGTGTGCTCCTGGAGAAAGCTGGGTGCAGTCAAGTAAGGTCTTCCTGCAAAGACTGTGCAATGGCAAAGGCCCCCACGGTACGGCCTGCAGGGCACCCAGGCTTTGCTCCGGTAACACGGTGAGAAGCCGGGGACTGTGGGGAGCAAACTTTGCAGCGTCACAAGGCTGCGGCGGTCCCTGGTTCTCAAAAGGGAATGTGCTCGGCTTGTTGGAATAATTCTGTAGGCAATCAGGAAGCTGAAACTCAGTGCTCGGGGATACGCGGGAGCGGGCCGTTCCTTGGACAGGAGTGCGCACCCACGGGAGCTGAGTGGGGAGGGGATCCTAGAGTGAGGCCCCTGGGAATGCTCCCAAATTTACCAGATGTCACGGCGGCACGTGATAGTAAGCTGATAACAACTTAATGAAAGTAAACAGGTAAGTTTGGACCTTCTGCCACAGTCTGAAAAGCATGTTATCAGGACACACCAAGAGCCTCCCCACAGGAAACAAAGTGCCGGTTCAACCAGCGGCCAGCTGTAGGAAGTCCCTCCCGGCACCACCACACACTCTACGGCTTAAAACAGCATAAGAGGGGCGCTTGGGTGGCTCAGTGGGTTAAGACCTCTGCCTTCAGCTCAGGTCATGGTCTCAGGGTCCTGGGATCGAGCCCCACATCGGGCTCTCTGCTCAGCAGGGAGCCTGCTTCCTCTTCTCTCTCTGCCTGCCTCTCTGCCTGCTTGTCATCTCTGTCTGGTCAAATAAATAAATAAAATTTAAAAACAAAACAAAACAGCATAAGACTCATTACCTTCCCAAGGCCACAAGTCCAAGTGCAAGTCGAGAGGCTAGCTAAGCTACTCCAGGTGTGGCTGCCGTGGCATCCACTTTCCGTGGCCTGCAGGGAGCATCAGGGACTCGCAGACCTCCTATAAGGGCCATATGGAGCAGCCCACAGAGTCACCAGCAAATGGCAGCCCCTGTTAAGACTTCCCCAATACCCCTCTGATCAACGGTCCTCCCTGCCTCCCAGGACCATGACCTTGTGCTGTCCTTAGATTAGACCCCTGTGGAGCGCCCCCCCCAATCCCTCTTGTAGTCCGGATTAACTAATCCAGCCTTAGCCCCGGAGCACCCCAAGCACTCCGCCCACAGGCCCTAATGAAGGCAGGTTCCCCGGTCCTGCCTCCCTCTCCGTCTTCTCTCACTCGACCTCCCCCAGAGGACCCTGTGCACCTCCTCCAGGACTTCTGAGTAATAACGTCCCTATTTCCATTTCCCTTGTGCTCTGTGGATAAACTACAGCTCGCCATGCGGGATTCCACGTTTCACTTAACAAAAATTAATTTTAAAAAGTGGTAATGATGAGTCTTGCAGGATAAACCTCAAGATGTCAGTACATTTGATTCCTTCTAGAGGTTCTGAAGGGAGCACCCCTTTCTCCCCCTTTTTCGATTCCAGTGGCCCTATATTCCTTGGCCTGTGGCTCCTTCTCCCATGTTTGCACCACTCTAGTCTTTTCTCCTCTTCTGCCGTCAGATGTCACTCTTCTTATAAGGACACTAGTGATTGCATCTACACCCACCTGGACAACCCAGGATATGCTCCTCATCTCGAGATCCTTAACTTACTCCCATCTGCCAAGTCTCTTTTGTCGTGGAAGGGACAAGTTCTGGGAATTGGGCACTGATCTCTTTGAAGCCCATTCTTCAAACAACCACACACTCTACCCTCTGGCTCACCAAAATTCATGTCCATCCCATATGCAAAATGCGTGCACCCCAACGTCCCTCAAGGTCTCCCATTATAGCCCCAAGTCAAGTCAGGTCTCCCTGGT
This sequence comes from Taxidea taxus jeffersonii, assembly GCA_003697995.1. Taxonomy (NCBI): domain Eukaryota; kingdom Metazoa; phylum Chordata; class Mammalia; order Carnivora; family Mustelidae; genus Taxidea; species Taxidea taxus. Next base: position 38,168 of record ML108436.1, read on the forward strand.
ACATCTCCAGCTCGGGAGACCCAAATCTCGTAATCTATCCTGGAACCAGGTCTGTGTGCTCGTGACCCACCCTGGCTCAAAATTCCACTCGGGGGAGTTGAGAAGATGGTGGAGCCGGAGGACCCTGAGCTCGCCCCGTCCCACATGTACAACGGGGTATCAACCCCACCTGCGCCAGCAGCCCGGTGAGCCGTCCGAAGACAGCCAGAACAAACTCACAACCAACTCCAGAGAAGAAGCTCCATCTGAATGGTTGGGAAAGACAGACAGGCAGAGGGAGGGAACCCGTGCCCATGGGGAGGGCAGACAAACCAGCCCTGCAGGAGGGAGCTCGTGGGGGGAAGACTAGTCCCCATAGTATTTGGCTTATAAACCAGAGGGGCTGAGTTCGCTGACTTTTTAAACACCAGTGGAACCTGAGCCTGGCGCTGTAACAGTCAGCTGACTCAGCACTGGTCAAGCCCTGGAGGGTGAGTGAGAGCTGGGTCATCACCCCTGTGGAGAGAGCAGCCTGCTCGGGCAGACAACACTAAAATGGCAGGTTACACGCTTCCAGGGGCAAACGGGAGACAGGTCTGTTCACATGATTTCTGGGCATGCTGGGGGCTTCTCTAAAAAGGAGGAAGGAAGCAGGCAACTGCCATTTCCTCTCTCCTCCCCCGGCATGAATACCGAGTTCCCTGGGGGAGGTGAGGCTACACTTACAGTCTTGGTGCAGGACTCTGGGCAAATTTTGTTAAAGCTGCGCCTGCGATCCGCCCAGCTGCCAGGCATACACCCACTGCCCACGTGGGCTGGGCCACAGAGCCATGATCAGCCACCACGCTGCACCCAACTGCCCTCCCCCAGCCTCCGCAGCACGGCAGGGGATCTTGTGTAGGATTAGTAACCCAAGACACATTTTGCTAACAATGCCACCACGCTCACAAGATCCCTGGTGGGCATGCCCTCTCAGAGCCCGCCTGCCTGGGTCCCACTCACACTGCAGAGAGCAAGCATGGACCACAATAGGCAGAGGGTCAGTGCAGATGGCTGCACTGTTAGAAGAGGGACTCACAAAACACGCATGGGACACTCTCCCAAAGTACCGGGTCTGGGCAAGCATGGGACACCACCCTGCACGGCACTCCAGGACCTCCTCTGCATGAAGTCACTACTTCCAAGAGCAGAAGACATAGTTGACCTCGTCCACACACAGGAACAGACCGAGGGAGGCAGGCAAAACAAGGAGACAGAGACATTTATCTCAATGAAAGGAACAAGGCCATGACCAGAGATGTCAGCAAAACAGATATAAGTAGAATGCTTGATAGAAAATGTAAAGCAGTGGGGCGCCTGGGTGGCTCAGTGGGTTAAGCCTCTGCCTTCAGCTCAGGTCATGGTCTCAGGGTCCTGGGATCGAGCCCCGCATCAGGCTCTCTGCTCGGCGGGGAGCCTGCTTACCCACCCCCCCCCCGCCTGCCTCTCTGCCTACATGTGATCTCTCTTTCAAATAAATGAATAAAATCTTAAAAATATATATATAAAGCAGTGATCGTAGAGATACTCACTGGGCTTGAGAAAAGAGTGGAAGACAAAAGTGAGACCAGTATCCCTGATGAGCACGGATGCCAAAATTCTCAGCAACATCCTAGCCAATAAGATCCCACAGTACGTTAAAAGGATTATTCATCCTGACCAGGTGGGGTTTATTCCTGGGCTGCAAGGTTAGCTCAATATCTTCAAATCAATGTGATGCAATACATTAATAAAAGAAAGGACAAGAACCATATGACCCTCTCAACTGATGCAGAAAAAGCATTTGACAAATTAAACATCCTTTTTGATCAAAACTCTTCACCATGGAGGGATAGAGTGAACATACCTCAGTTTCGTAAAAGCCATCTATAAAAAGACCACAGTGAATATCATTCTCAATGGGGAAAAACTGAGAGCTTTTCCCTAAGGTCAGAAACGCAGCAGGGCTGTCCACTATCACCACTGCTATTCAACATAGTACTAGAAGTCCTAGCCTCAGCAATCAGACAACAAAAAGGAATAAAAGGCATCTGAATCAGCAAAGAAGAAGTCAAACTCTCACTATTTACAGATGACATCATACTCTATGTAGAAAATCTGAAAGACCCCACCAAAAAAATTGCTGGAACTGATACACAAATTCAACAAAGTATCACAAGATACAAAATCAACACACAGAAATCTGTTGCATTTCTATACACTAATAACAAAGCAGCAGAAAGAGAAATCGAGGAATTGATCCCATTTATAATTGCACTGAAGATCATAAGATACCTAGGAATAAACCTTACCAAAGAGGTAAAGCGTCTGTACTCTGAAAACCATAGAATACTTATAAGAGAAATTGAAGATGACACAAAGAAATGGAAAAACATTCCATGCTCACAGATTGGAAGAACATTGTTAAAATGTCTATGCTACCCAAAGCAATCTATATATTCAACACAGTCCCTATCCAAATACCATCAACATTTTTAACTGAGTTAAAACAATCCTAAAATTTGTATGGAACCATAAAAGATCCTGAATAGCCAAAGAAATCCTGAAAAAGCAAAACAGGAAACATCACAGTTTTGGACTTCAAACTCTATTACAAAGCTGTCATCATCAAGACAGTATGGTACTGGCACAAAAACACACCCAGATCAATGGAACACAATAGAGAACCCAGAAATGGACCCTCAACCCCATGGCCAACTAATCTTCAACAAAGCAAGAAAGAATGTCTAATGGAAAAAGGACAGTCTCTTCAGTAAATGGTGTTGGGAACATGGGACAGCAACATGCAGAAAAATGAGACTGAACCATTTCCTTACACCATACACAAAAATAGACTCAAAACAGATGAAAGACCTCAATGTGAGACAGGAATCTCCTTGAGGAGAACACAGGCAGCAACCTCTGTGACCTTGACCTCAGCAACATCTCCAAAAGCAAGGGAAGGAGCGGGGAAAAGGAACTATTGGGACTTCATCAAGATCAAAAGCTTTTGCACAGAAAAAGGAAACAGTCAAAAAAACAAAAGACAACCTACAGGATGGGAGAAGATATTTGCAAATGACATATCAGGTAAAGGGCTGGTATCCAAAATCTATAAACTTAAGAAACTCAACACCCACAGAACAAATAATCCAGTCAAGAAATGGGCAGAAGATATGAACAGACATTTCTCCAAAGACATCCAAATGACCAATAGACACATGAAAAAGTGGTCAGCATCACTATCCATTAGGGAAATGCAAATCAAAACCTCAATGAGACCCCACCTCATACCGGTCAGAATGGCTAAAATGAACAAGTCAGGGAATGACCAATGCTGGCGGGGATGCAGAGAAAGGGGAACCCTCCTGCACTGTTGGTGGGAATGCAAGCTGGTGCAACCACTCTGAACAATAGCATGGAGGTTCCTCAAAAAGTTGAAAATAGAACTACCCTATGACCCAGCAATGACACTACTGGGTATTTACCCCCAAAATACAGAGGTAGTGATCTGAAGGGGCACCTGCACCCCAATATTCATAGCAGCAATGTCCACAAGAGCCAAACTATGGAAAGAGCTCAGGTGTCCATCAACAGATGAATGGATAAAGGAGATAAAGAAGATAAAGGAAATTTGCCCAGAGCCCTGCACTTACAGCCTGAGTGTAGGGCTCTGGGCAACTTTTGTTAAATATATACAATGGAATATTATTCAGCCATAAAGAGGAATGAAATCTCGCATGGACGCAGCTACTGTATTATGCTAAGTGCGATAAGTCAGTCAGAGAAAGACGATTATCATGCGGTTTCGCTTCTGTCTGGAACTTAAGTAAGAAAACAGATAAAGACATGGGAAGAGGGAAAAGAAAAAACGGGAGAGAGGGAAACGGGTCCTAAGCGATTCTTAATGATGGAGAACAAACTGAGGGTTGATGGAGGCAGGTGGGTGAGAAAATGGGCTAAATGGGCGACGGGCGTTAAAGAGGGCATGGGCTGTGATGAGCTCAGGGTGTTGTATGCACCAAATTCTACTCCTGAAACCAATATTATAGTATCTGTTCACTAGCTAGATTTAAATAAAAACTTAAAACAAAGAAAGAAACCAATCTGTTAGCCTGAAGATGAAACGGGAATTATTCTTCCCATTCAGTTAGTACCAGTGAGAGACCACAGACCCCAGCTCCCGCCACGCCCAGCTGGTGAACGGTGCACTCTGCAGCGCATGCAAGCTGAGGGCAGTTTTATTCCTGCAGATCCTAGTATCACCGCTGTGGGTAGAAAATCTACCACCTCACTTGCACTTGGGATGCAGCCTGGGACATGGCTAACACCAGCTTTTCTGCAGGCTGCCGAAGAGCGCTAAGTCTTCTTCAGTTACAAGTCATGCAATGTACTCTTGCCATACTTCACAGAGGTTTCAAAGCATTCTGTAATATGCCAAGCATGGATTAAATAAATTTCAGCACAGTGTAAGTTCCTGGTACTGCACTGAGAGCCCCCAGAGCAGAAACTGCTTAGATCACATTGCATCCCTGTTTAAGGCTGGGTGGTCCTTCGGGGAAGGTAAAATCCAGAGCCCTATGTCTTTCTCAGGAACGAACTAGACATTGCACAAGCTAGAACGGATAGACGGTCAGTCTTACATCCTCCAATTACAAAGAGAAAGTGCCACCACCCTCCTGCCAACATCTGATCAACGTCTTTGGGTATTGGAGGTAAAACATCCTATGACTTTATAGCAAATTCCCAGACAAACAACAAAATTTGCACAGGACGCTGGTAACGAGAAGTTTGGGAGGCAAGAAAGCAGCTGTCACACGAGCCGTGCCATTGGGCTCCCTGTGTCCTTCTGCAATAGATCTGTGACCACTGTCCCTGGAATCTCTGGCAAGGAGATTCTCCCAGCATCCGCCAGCCCCAGTCTTGTGAACCCAAGAGCTACCTCCTACAGACGAGTATGGCCCCCTGGACAGCAGCTGCCAGCAAACTCGTGAGCCAGAGGACCATCTCGCCCACAAGAAGGCTGTCATTCTCCAACCAGCATCCTCATCAGCTGTGGGTTCTATTGTAGGGTAGCTATGGCAACTTTCTTTTTTTTTTTTAAGATTTTTATCCATTTATTTGACAGAGAGATCACAAGTAGGCAGAGAGGCAGGCAGAGAGGGGGGGGGAAGCAGGCTCCCTGCGGAGCAGAGAGCCCAATGCGGGACTCGATTCCAGGACCCTGAGATCATGACCTGAGCCGAAGGCAGCGGCCCAACCCACTGAGCCACCCAGGCGCCTGGCAACTTTCTTTTTTTATTAAGATTTTATTTATTTGGGATGCCTGGGTGGCTCAGTTGGTTAAGCGGCTGCCTTCAGCTCAGGTCATGATCCCAGCGTCCTGGGATGGAGTCCCACATCGGGCACCTTGCTCAGTAGGGAGCCTGCTTCTCCCTCTGCCTCTGCCTGCCTCTCTGTCTGCCTGTGCTCGCTCTCTCTCTAACAAATAAATAAATAAAATCTTCAAAAAAAGTAAAAAAAGATTTTATTTATTTGTCAGAGAGAGAGAGAGCACAAGCAGGGGTAGCAGCAGGCAGAGGGAGAAACAGGTTCCCCACCAAGCAAGGAGCCCAATGCAGGACTCCATCCCAGGATCCTGGGATCACAACCAGAGCCAAAGGCAGGCGCCTAACTGACTGAGCCACCCAGGCGTCCTTATAGGTAACTCTTCTATTTTATTTTTAATCTCCATATGCTTTGCTAATTTTCTCTGTTTCAAAAAATGTTAATAGCAAGGCATCTACATGATTCTATAATCAAACAGTAAGAAGTTTCACAGGTACTTTGTGCATATGTGCATTCCTGGAAAAAAGTCACAAACAGCAAAATGTCCACAAAAATAATAGGATTACCAGGGAAGCAGTGCTTTGACGGCCGACTCAAAATCTTCGCCTCTGTGACCATACCACCAAGACGGTAACAATTGCAATGACCAGTATAGTTGGGAAAAGACACACTGAACGCTTAATAGATAAAGATTACAACATGAAAGAAAGGGCTGCACTCATCTGAGAGGAAAACATAAGGAGACCCTGAGGCTGTGAGGAAAGACGGAAGCTGGTGGTTCCTGCGGACAAGGCAGAGCGAGAGCCCGTCAGGAGTGCCGGGACGCGCACAAAACGAACATGCCGCTTCTGGCTGGCTCTGGCTCTCCACTCTGCGTTTGCGACCAAAGGGGCACCCGCGCCCCAACGCTTACAGCAGCAGTGTCCGTGGTGAGCAACCCTAACCCAACGCTTACAGCAGCAGTGTCCGTGGTGAGCAACCCTAACCCAACGCTTACAGCAGCAGTGTCCGTGGTGAGCAACCCGCGGGAAGAGCTGCCGCGTCTCTCGGCGGACGAAGGGGTCTAGAACACGCGGTCCCGGGAGCAGCCGACCGCGCGGCGCGCCCACCGGGAAGCCGCTGGGGTACCCAACCGTTCTGAGCACCTGCAAACTCAACAGGAGATCAGAGAGAAGAGCCGCAACTCTAGGGACAGAGAAGCGACCGCTCTCCGGAAGGCAGGACTGCGGAGAGGTGAACCCGGAGGACATTCGGGAAGACAGACCGCGCGGGCGGCTCGGGCAAGAGGAGGGCAGCGGGGCCCCACGACAGAACGTAGACCAGCCGGCCCCACCCAGGCCCTCCCGAGGCTAAGTGGGGCTGCGGCCCTCGCGGCGACAGTGTGGACTCAGGACGCACGGGGTCGCACAAAGACCACGGGTGTCTGAGCGTGGCAGAGCCCCCAGGCCCCAGAGACGGAGCCGAGGAGTGCGTCCTCAGCTCGGGCTTACGTAAGCTGTGAGCCAAGGCCGGTCGAGCCACTGCTCTGCGAGCAGGGACCCGCAAGCAGCCGCGGGGACACTCACCGTCCGTCTCCGGGAAGAGCGGCCGAGGGGCGCAGGCAGGAGTCTGCGGGGTCTGGAGACTCCAGACGGGGCGCGCCCAGAGAGAGAAACACTGGGGCACAGGCCGGGAGCTCGGAGCAGGGCCGGAGACCAGGGAGACGGGAGGGACTGGCGGCGTATCTCTGAGGCCGCACTGAGGAGCACAGAAGAGCCCTCGGCTTCTCCCTTTTTTTTTTTTTTTTTTTTTTTTTCATGCCCGTCCTCCCAGGCCTACGGAAAGCGCTCAGGGAACAAAAGCTCCCGAGACCAAAACCGCGCAGATTCCGGAGCCCGGCCCCTGGCAGGGGCCGTGCGGTTCCGCCGCGGGCAAGGCCGTCTGAGAAGCCCTGCAACAGGCCCCTCTCCGGGAAGATCCGCAAGAACATCCAGCCAAGTTCACGGATCAGTGAGAACTGTGGAACCAGGGGAATGCGACACCTAGAATTCATGGCTTCTTCCCGTGATTCTTTAGTCTTGCAAAGTTAATTTTTTTATTTTATTTTTCTTATTCTATTTTTTTTTATTTTTCCTCTTTCCTATTTTAACCTATGTTAACTATTTAATCTTATCAATACCTTTTTTAAAATCTTTAAATTTTCATTGTTATAGTTATATTCTCTCCCTTCATTGTATGTAACCTTATTTTTTGTGTACAAATAGTATTTTTTTCTTTAAAATGTTGGGATACAATTTCTTCTAATAGATCAAAATATCCCCTAAATCTAGCAAATGTTAGTTTGTTCTAGTTAGTTTGTTAGTTTATTTTACTTTCCAGCCTGATCACATTCTTTTCTCTTTTTTTTTTTTTCAACCAACTTCTTACTTTATCAATTTTTAAATTTTTAAAGAACACTTTTTGGTTTTCATCTTCATGGTCATATTCCATTCCTTCATTGTGTTTAACCTTATTTTGGTAATATATGTAACTTTTTCTTTCTTTCAAATTTTGCAAGGCAGTTTCTTCTAACAGATCAAAATATACCCAAAATCAAAGGTGTGGCTCTGTTCTAGTCACAAGTCTAATATATATATATTTTTTTTCTTTCTCTTCCCTTTCTTCTCCCCCCTGGTTTTGGGTCTCTTCTGATTTGGTTAGCGTATATTTTTCTGGGGTCTTTGCCATCCTTTTAGTATTTTATTCTCTCATTCATATATTCTCATCTGGATAAAATGACAAGGTAGAAAAACTCAACACACACACACACAAAGAACAAGAGGCAGTACTGAAAGCTAAGGACCTAATCAATACAGATGTTGGTAATATGTCAGATCAAGAGTTCAGAATGATGATTCTCAAGGTGCTAGCTGGGCTCGAAAAAGGCATGGAAGATATTAAAGAAACCCTATTGGAGAAATAAAAGAACTAAAATCTAACCAAGTTGAAATTTAAAAAGCTATTAATGAGATGCAATCTTTACAGCTAGGATAAATGAGGCAGAAGAGAGAATTAGTGATATAGAAGACCAAATGATGGAAAATAAAGAAGCTGAGCAAAAGAGAGAAATACAACTACTGGACCATGAAGGGAGAATTCGAGAGATAAGTAATACCATAAGATGGAACAGTATTAGAATAATTGGGATTCCAGAAGAAGAAGAAAGAGAGAGGGAGGCAAAAGGTATATTGGAGTGAATTATTGTAGAGAATTTCCCTAATATGGCAAAGAGAACAAGCATCAAAATCCAGGAAGCACAGAGAACCCCCTCAAAATCAATAAAAATAGGTCCACACCCCATCTACTAGTAAAACTTACAAGTCTTAGCGACAAAGAGAAAATCCTGAAAGCAGCCCAGGACAAGAAATCTGTAACATACAATGGTAGAAATATTAGATTGGCAGCAGATTTACCCACAGAGACCTGGCAGGCCAGAAAGAACTGGCATGATATATTCAGAGCACCAAACGAGAAAAATATGCAGCCAAGAATACTATATCCAGCTAGGCTGTCACTAGAAATAGAAGGCGAGATAAAAATCTCCCAGGACAAACAAAAATTAAAATAATTTGCAAACACCAAGCCAGCCCTACAGGAAATATTGAAAGGGGTCCTCTAAGGAAAGAGAGAAACTTAAAGTAGCAGACCAAAAAGGAACAGAGACAATATACAGTAATAGTCACCTTACAAACAACACAATGGCACTAAATCCATACCTTTCATCATCAGAATGGATAAAAATTCATATTTTTTAATATTTATATCATTTCATATTCAAATATCAATCATCAGAATGTAAATGGGCTAAATGCCCCAATCAAAAGACACAGGGTATCAGAATGGATTAAAAAAAAAAGACCCATCGATATGCTATCTACAAGAAACTCATTTTAGACCCAATGACACCTCCAGATTTAAAGTGAGGGGGTGGAAAACAATTTACCATGCTAATGCACATCTAAAGAAAGCTGGGGTAGCAATCCTTATATCAAGTAAATTAGATTTTAAGCCAAAACTATAACAAGAGATGAGGAAGGACACTATATCATACTGAAAGGGTCCGTCCAACAAGAAGATCTAACAATTTTAAATATCTATGCCTCTAACATGGGAGCAGACAACTATATAAACCAATTAATAACAAAATCAAAGAAACACATCGACATTAATACAATAATAGTAGGGGACTTTAACAGCCCCCTCACTGAAATGGACAGATCATCCAAGCAAAAGATCAACAAGGCAATAAAGCCTTTATTTTTTTAAAGATTTTGTTTATTTATTTGACAGAGAGAGACACAGCAAGACAGGGAACACAAGCAGGGGGAATGGGAGAGGGAAAAGCAGGCTTCCTGCTGAGAAGGGAGCCAGATGCGGGGCTTGATCCCGGGACCCCAGGATCACAACCTGAGCTGAAGGCAGCTGCTTAATGACTGAGCCACCCAGGCACCCTGGAAATAAAGGCTTTAAATGACACACTGGACCAGATGGACATCACAGGTATATTCAGAACATTCCATCTCAAAGCAACAGAATACACAGTCTTCTCTAGTGCACATTGAATATTCTCCAGAATAGATCACATCCTGGGTCACAAATCAGGTCTCAACTGGTACTGGAAGATTGGGATCATTCCCTGCATATTTTCAGACCACAATGCTTTGAAACTAGAACTCAAGAGGAAAGTTGGAAAGAACTCAGCTACATGGAGGTTAGAGAGCATCCTACTAAAGAATGAATGGGTCAACCAGGAATTAAAGAATTTTTAAAATTCATGGAAATAAATGAAAATGAAAGTACAACTGTTCAAAATCTATGGGACACAGCAAAGGCTTTCCTAAGAGGGAAGTATATAGCACTACAAACCTTTCTCAAGAAACAAGAAAGTTCTCAAGTACACAACCTAACCCTACACTTAAAGACGCTGGAGAAAGAACAGCAAAGGAAGCCTAAACCCAGCAGGAGAAGAGAAATAATAAAGATCAGGGAAGAAATCAATGAAATAGAAACCAAAAGAACAGTAGAACAAATCAATGAAAATGGACCTGGTTCTTTGGAAGAATTAATGAGATTAATAAACCCCTAGCCAGACTTATCAAAAAGAAAAGAGAAAGGACCCAAATAAATAAAAACATGAATGAAAGAGGAGAGAGATCACAACCAACACCAAAAAACTACAATTATAAGAACATATTATGAGCAACTATACACCAGCAAATTTGACAATCTGGAATAAATGGATGCATTCCTAGTGACGTGTAAACTACCACAACTGAACCAGGAAGAAATAGAAAACCTGAACAGACCCATTACCAGATTGAAGCAGTGGTCACAAATCTCCCAAGAACAAGAGCCCAGGGCCAGATGGCTTCCCAGGGGAAGTCTACCAAACAATTAAAGATGAATTAACATGGGGTGCCTGGGTGGCTCAGTTGGTTAAGCGGCAGCCTTCGGCTCAGGTCATGATCCCAGCGTCCTGGGATTGAGTCCCGCATCAGGCTCCTTGCTCAGCAGGGAGCCTACTTCTCCCTCTGCCTCTGCCTGCCACTCTGTCTGCCTGTGCTCTCTCTCTCTGACAAATAAATAAATAAAATATTTAAAGATGAATTAATACCTATTCTCCTGAAACTGTTCCAAAAAATAGAAATGGAAGGAAAACTTCCAAGCTCATTTTAGGAGGCCAGCATTACCTTGATCCCAAAACCAGACAAAGACCCTATCAAAAAGGAGAATTACAGACCAATATCCTTGATGAACACGGATGCAAAAATTCTCGCCAAAATACTAGCCAATAGGATCCCACAGTACACTAAAAGGATTATTTACCACAACCAAGCAGGATTTATTCCTAGGCTGCAAGGATGGCTCAACATGTGCAAACCAATCAATGTGACACAATACATTAATAAAAGAAAGAACAAGAACCATATGATACTCTCAATAGATGCTGAAAAAGCATTTGACAACGTACAGCATCCTTTCTGGTTCAAAACTCTTCACAGTATAGGGATACATACCTCAAGATCATAAAAGCCATCTACAAAAAACCCACAGCGAATATCATTCTCAATGGGGAAAAACTGAGAGCTTTTCCCCTAAGGTCAGGAACACGGCAGGGATGTCCACTATCACCACCGCTATTCAACATAGTACTAGAAGTCCTAACCTCAGCAATCAGGCACCAAAGAGAAAAAGGCATCCAAATCAGCAAAGAAGAAGTCAAACTCTCACTCTTTGCAGATGATATGATACTGTATGTGGAAAACCCAAGAGCCTCCACACCAAACTGCTAGAACTTGTAAAGGAATTCAGTAAAGTGGCAGGATATAAAATCAATGCACAGAAATCAGTTGCATTTCTATATACCAACAGCAAAAGAGAAATTAAGGAGTTGATCCCATTTACAATTGCACCCAAAACCATAAGACACCTAGGAATAAACCTAACCAAAGAGGCAAAGAATCTGTACTCAGAAAACTATAAAGTACTCATGAAAGAAATTGAGGAAGACACAAAGAAATGGAAAAATGTTCCATGCTCATGGATTGGAAGAACAAATATTGTGAAAATGTCTATGCTACCTAAAGCAATCTACACATTTAATGCAATCCCTATGAAAATCCCATCCATTTTCTTCAAAGAAATGGAACAAATAATCCTAAAATTTATATGGAACCAGAAAAGACCTTGAATGGCCAGAGGAATGTTGAAAAAGAAAACCAAAATTGGTGGCATCACAATTCCAGACTTTAAGCTCTATTAAAAAGTTGTCATCATCAAGACAGTATGGTACTGGCACAAAAACAGACCCATAGATCAGTGGAACGGAAGAGAGATCCCAGAAATAGACCCTCAACTCTATGGCCAACTAATCTTCAACAAAGCAGGAAAGAATGTCCAATGGAAAAAAACAGTCTCTTCAACAAATAGTGTTGGGAAAATTGGACAGCCACATGCAGAAGAATGAAACTGGACCATTTCTTTACACCACACAC